>LPNX010081967.1:104276-123614 GCA_001517045.1 Pseudotsuga menziesii | reverse complement strand
CCACATTTGGTGGATCTTGAGGGAAATGCTAGATAGAGACTACAAAGTGAGATTATTGTTCCAAATCTCATGTAATGCACAAATATACATACTCTATGGTAGAAAAGAAATGAATAATGGTTTGACCATGTTCTTCCTTGTCCTGTTAAAGTATAGGAGGATGTTAATAATAAAATAGTGGCCAGTGTTAAATTTGGTTTAATTGCTCCCAAAATTAGTTAGTGATTATATCATAACTTTTTGCTCAAAGTACCTTTGGATTGTAGCCCCTTTATTATCATCTAATCTCCTTCCATTTAATTTCATAGACGTGGTAGTTAGTAACATCCAACTTTGGATAAGGAAAAATGAAAGGCATGCCAAGACATGTTTTGATGCATTTTATGATAATCAAAGATGTATGATTAATACATTAAGTGCATATGATCTAATGCATGCAACCTCATTAATACAATATAGTTCCACTTGTGCTGTTGATTAGGAGGTCAATCATATATTTTTGGAAAATCCCGCTTTCTTGGGAGAACCCAATCACTCTTAAATGTGTATTATCCCTTTAGCATTCAAAATATATGCCCAAGAGAACCCTTATATCCATTCTCTAGAGTCTATAGTTTCACATTGGCAATTTTAATATCCTTAGTGGAATAGACATTGGATAAGGAGATCATTTTTCCTCGAATGAAGGTACAAATTGAATTAATGGTGATGAACTCATTAGATGTTTGGATCAAATAATGTATTAAACCATTTTGCGGGTTTGAAAAACCCATAATGTGAATATTCAAGTGCATTGGTGAAGGTTCTTTCCTCAACTACTTTTTGCTAATTATACATAGGGTTTAACCAACACTTATTGAATTCAAGCAAGGCGTGTTGGTACATGGAATTTCAATTCAATAAAGAGCTATTCTTTGAGGAAAAATCACCACTTGCATTTTTTGCACCTCCCCATTACCAACTCATAGATTTGTATATGTGTTTAAGGTGGCACCTACACCATTTGATGACTTATGAGTATGAGGTACACAAGATTAAGATCTTGGCTCACATAATATACATGAATGTTGTAGTTCAAGTACCCTATGGACTCTAATCTTGGAAGCACTTGGAGCATAAAACCACTTTGTTTTTAATTGTGATATTTAGTAAAGTATGTCGGTGTCAGAAAATTCTTCTAACAACTTGGTATCATTAAACTGATCAAGATCACTGATTTTGATTTTTCATTATTAATACAATTTTTACTCTGTAGGAGATTTTTATTTTGGAAAAAAATACTCTTTTGACTGTTAATATATGCAAAATATATAAAAATAGGCAATTTTACAAAAAAAGTGGGCAATCTCAGTGACTAGCAAAAGATTAAAAAAAGTTGACTATAAAAATCCATTCAAGCTACCTAATTTCCCTATATCATTTGGTATAAATATGATCCACCCAACAATTGGCATTATTTGTTGGAGACGACGGATGCCAATATAGACTTCGACAAGTTTTGCATGTCAATAGGTTCAATATTGAATTTGACAAGTTCCACACCTAGATAGGTTCAATGTCGACTTCAACAAGTTCTGCACCTCGACAAGTTCAATATCGACTTCGACAAGTTACACACCTCGACATGCATTGTCGACACCAATGAACTACGACATATTATCTTTCTATCTTTCAGTTGTTTGTAACGGTTGAACTTTTGGAACCATTCTAACTTTTATTGTAAATGAACATAATGGGCGAACAACCCAAGAATTCTAAGCACTCTATTTAAGCATGTACATTATTGTAATATACAACAGTAATGAAGTAACATAGATTGGTTCGAATTCTTGCATATTTTCTATGTGTGTGTGTGTGTGTTTCTGTGTGTAGTGTATTTCCTATTTTGCTTATTATTAATATGCTTCTGCCATAATAATACTCAATTCATACAATTGAACTGTTGTCCCCATCATGCACCTGGGCATGGTCGGATCATTGGTATCATGACTTGTTTGTGCTTAAGTCATGTGTAGACACTTTTATTGATGTTACCTTATTTATGCATGTTCAAACACACTTGCAAGCTCAACAATCCAAGTAGACACTACCTTCAACTTCAAAGTATCTATCTACTCACACCACTAGACCAAATATGGTTAGAGAAATAATAGACATGTAACTGATGAGACAGAGAAACTTGTAGAGAAAGCATTGGCTCGATAGTGAACCAAAATTTTGACCCAGTTCAATGATATTCTCATGCGATTCACCTTGACATCAGGAGGATTCTCGACAAGATCCAACTCTGACAAAATCAGTCTATTCAAGTTGCAAATGAACTTGGACATACTGAATCTAGAAGGAAATATTGATGCAGAATCCGTAGAAAATTGGGTACAACAACTAGAATCCTATTACTTTGTGAACCAACTCTCAGAAGTTGAAAACATCACCATTGCATCCTTAAATATGTTGACATTTGTGCACTGCTGGTGGGAGAACCTATCGACAAATATGGAGAAAGGCGGAGACCCCACAGATACATGGGAGAAATTTTTCTAGTACGTCCAGAAGGAGTTCTACCCGCCCAAGTACATTGATAAAAAAATATAAGAAGTGGCATCAATTAAGGCAATGGAAACACCAGCCCATGCATAGTTACACCTATGAGTTCTATCGACTAATGGCTGGACTTGGTGTTCAAGAAGAAGAGAAATTTCGTATTTTGAAGTACGTTAGTGGATTTCCCCCATACATTCAGCAAGCGATGGAATTTCTAACTATCATTATGTTTGTAGATACATTCCACTATGCCAGTAAGCTTGAATCCAAACATAAATGAAAAGCACGCTTCACGACTAAGCCGATATGACGAACATCCGACAAGAAGTCACTGGACGACTTCTAGAATTCAAGAAACCCTTCTCAGCTGACCCTGCCAAAGCAAGACTATGGAAAAAATAACTCTCAGAAAGACAAGAGGGAATGTAACAAAAAAAAACCCTGCCAAGAAATGGTGTGATTACCACAATTCATCATGGCATGATACGTCTAAATGCAAGGCTCAGAAGACATTTTCGGAAAAATTGTCTACCACCGACTTGTCTAGCAAAACCCTGGTAGAATATGATCTAGAAGCATTGACCCTTTTGACATCGACATTGACCACTCCAATAGCCTCGACTATCGTCGACAAGGGAGAACAAGAGTGCCTGTTCCATACACAGATATGGGTTCAAAACAATCTATTGCATTTGATTATAGATAATGGCATCCAGAAGAACTTTGTTTCTGAAGATCTTGTGAAGAAACTATGTCTTGTCACCAGTCCACATCCTCTACCTTATAATACTGGTTAGATGAAGGATGGACATGAACTGACAATCAATCGATAATGCAAACTCACCTACTTCATTAATCCTTTTGAATATGAAGTACTCTGTGAAGTGGCACTGCTTTCTGTAGATGATGCCTTGTTTAGGAAAATTTACTTATGGGATCAACATGGGAGTTATCAGTCATGACCTCAGAAAGTGATTGTCAAAATATGGAACCAATGGTATGGTATACCACAATGAAGACCTACACTAACGGTTGTGATGATATCTGCTAAATAGACAAAGAAGCTCATTAACCATGCTTAGATATTTGCATTGGTCATGATGAAGCCTCAACATCCCAGGAAGACTGCATCAACTAGTCAACTCACCAACATACACCTCAACAAAGTATAATATTAACATTCCATATCAAAATACAATATATCAATATAACAAACAAATATACATATAATATTAAAATTCCATATCAAAATACAATATATCAATATAACAAACAAATGTACATAGAAGAAAACTAATAGCCAAATACACATACAAAAAACTTACAAGTACGAATACACATACACATTCAATAAAATAAACTCATCATCATTTACATTACAACCAATATATATTAAAAAAGCTAACAAAATCTAATAAATTAAAGCATAATAATTATATGAAAACACAACACATTACTAAATATATATTTACACACTAAACCTATCTATCTATCTATATATCTATCTATCTATATATATATATATTAACAAAGGCAATTGATTTTGTAATGAAAAAGGCTGAATAAATTCAACAAATAATACAAAAAACCCCTAAGGAGTTTCTAAGGTGCAATATCAATCAAAGTCTTAATTACAGTGATCCATAAAAAGTACTTGCTCCAAAAAATTGAAGTCTCCAAACTAATATAAACTTTTACAAACCATCCTAATAGCAATAAGAAATAAAACACACGAACAAAACAAACTAAGGAGTATCATTGCTATCAGAGTTTTGAGCTTCTTGCTAGCTATCTTCCATACCAATTGTACTGCTTTCTGAATTACCACCATGAAGAGAGGCCTCTATATTATGGAAATATTCTCTGAAGCCATCAACTTCAACATCATGTATATCCAGGGAATCTTTTGGAGAGCTTTCTGACCTTTGTAAACTGGATTCTACATTGCCATCATGAATTAAACTGGAGGTTTTGATAGGATGCTACATAATTGAATCATCACCTTTTTATATCTATTGAATTATAAGCTGATCAAGAGATCCAACATACTAATGTCCCTTCATAATTTGGAATCATTTTAAATATTTCAACTATCTGATTAGTGGACCTTCATACATTGTTTTTAAAATCTTCTAAACAAGCTTCAATCCCAATGGAACTTTCCAAAAGGAGATACATAGTTCGCTAACACCATCAAGGAAAAAAGCAAAATTTGGAGCATGAGAAGAAATATTCTAAATTTATATAATGACACCTTCCATCAAATACTTTATGTCTCTCAACTGAAGGAAAAAAATTGAATTATCTGATTGTAAATTATCACCTTTGACAGAAAGCACCCCCAATCTCTCTTCCAGGTTTATGATGCTAGTAGGACCTTCAGTACTCTCGACCAAAGAGATTCTATAAGAATATTTAAAAGGGAAAGAACTAGGGATATTTATGTTCTTTAGAGATATAGAGCTACTCGCATAAACCATAGTTTTCTTGAGGTTATAGACAATAAAAAGCCCCAAAGTCAAATCCCCATCAAAGACAGAAGATGTGTATTCTATATTCCCACCTGGACTATGGTAATATCCCACATAAATTATACACTATTTTTAAGAAATGTATATCCCAAATAGATTTCCCAAACTTAATTCGAGCACCTACACATAAAATCAGAGACATGGGATGGAGATAGAGGCTATGACTAAGAAGACTTGAAAAATGATCGTCATTACCAGAAAGACCATTGTTTTGATCTTCAAATAAACTGTAATCTCACAATTGTGCAACAGACTGTACCATTCATGAAGAGGATACAAATTTCTCCTTACTCGAGTAATGCCAACATGCGAGACTCACCATATGAGAGCAAGAGAAGAAAATAATGGATTCCACCATTCAACACAGAAGGATCGAAATCGCTTGGCACTTGAAGCCACACTCTCATCGATGAAAAAGGTGACAGACTCTAACATCAAACTCCAACATACCGAGACTATAATTTTTTCCAAGCAACCTCTCGTTAATGTTGTAGGAATGAAAATAATAGCTTTTGACCAATATAAATGAATTTGAGTAGGTCCAAATGACACGTGAAAGATCATAAATCCTAAGCATGAGAGAATTAATGCCCATAAATCTGATATTGTCCATCACCCACCACTTGTCCAAAAAAGGGACAACAATCAAATCCCCATCATGAAAAGGAGAGACACATTGATCCTTTTGATAAGAGGCTTGAGCAAGAGGTTATGTCTCATTAAATCTAGAGAGAGTAGTGAAAATGAAGTATAGAATACCAAAATCTTGAAGCTTGATCTTGTAAAGAATGCAAATTATCTTGGAGAGGAGGATTTTGTTCCATGGAAGAAGAAGGTTATGGCAAGATGTATTTCCTTTAGACTCCATTTTATATAATAGACCCCTTTTTCAAAAGCAAAGCTTTATTAGCTAAACCATCGGCATGAGAATTATGCTCGCAACGAACATGATAATTTGAGAGGAAGGGATTCAATGTAAAAGACGACCGACTGTCATTTGAAGCCGACCAACTATTTGATCGTTTAATTTTGGATGGAATTTAGTATGAGATAATATGATAAGAGAGTCTCCAATAATCACTAAAGAACTAATTTCCAAAGCAATAGATCATACATTGATACTTCATTTCTCTCGGGGGAAAAAATAATCCTATAATTTTGTGCTCTTTTTATTAATTTGACTAAATGCATTACAATATTATAAATATATATACACACTAAATCTAATAGATTTTATATTAACGAATACAATTTTACTCTCTTTTTATATATATTATTTTAGCTAAATAAAATATATAAATGAAAAAAACAATATTGAATGTGCATAGAATATAAGATTTTATAAATGACCTGTTAAATTTTTTTCTTCCTTTTTGGTAAGTTAGTATAGGAGTATCTTAATGGTACATATTGACAGTCTATTATATACCTTATGGGAAATAACATGTATTATATTATATGTGTAGGGCATCTAAAATTAGATTGTACAATTATGTGTATAGAAAATGTGTTGGGTCATTTATATGTAAGAGAAAGTTGAAATAAAAGATTGCACGATTTAAAAATAAGTGTAACAAAGTTATGTATAGATAATGTGGTTTGGTATGAATGAGTTTAAGCAAAAACACACTTATATTTATACACCACTACTTAAAAGAAGGTGGGTCCTCATACATAATAAAAATATAACACAAATAATGATACATTTAATTATATTCTTATTAAAATATAAAAAAATTGAAAAGAATAATTACCTTCATCAAAAAAATATTCAAAATTCATATAAAAGATATTTTTTTAATAATGTAAAAACCCACTAAAATCTAATAAAAATTGTATTAATATAAACTTTAATAGAAATTATATTCATATCATATTTAAAAAATATTTACTAATAATATAAAAACCTACTCAAATTTAATAGAAATTGTATTAATATGATATTTATTTATAACTAATATAAAAATTAAAAAAATATTTACTATAAAATTTTAATCAATAATTTTATTTATTAATTTAAATTATATGAAAACATTTACTCATAATATAAAAAATTACTAAAATTTATTATTTATAATAAATGCAAAAAATAAAATATTTATTATAAACATAAAATCTTTAATTTAATTTATTAATTTAAATTATACACAAATATTTAGTAAAAAATCACAAAATGTAAAATATCAATTATATTCATATAATATTTATAAAGTTTAATAACAATTGTCTTATATTTATTCATTATCACAAAAACGTAATAAAAATTATATTAATATAATATTTGTAAAGTTTAATATACTATTTATTAATATAATATTTGTAAAGTTTAATATACTATTTATTCATTTTGTAATAACAATTATAAAAAAATATTTTCTATAAATATATAAATTTTATTTCTTTTAATTAATTTAAATTATATAAAATGTATTAATATTAATGAAATTTAAATTTTATGGTGATGATGATTAACATCCATTTAAATCCATAGGTTTATATGACCTTAAAAAATAAAAGAATTATTTGGATTTTTGCAAAATTTGATTCCTATGATTGAAAAGTTGAGAAAGAAGTGTTCTTAAGTTCCCATAGTTTTGATAAGTTAGAAGATTGTAGTGCCCTGTCTGCCGGGTAGAGCACTCAGTCCTATCCTTAAACAGTAAAAATGATATTTACTTCGATCTCAGATTTTCATTTAAATTTTGTGCAATAAAGAGATAGTTCACTGAAAAATACCTAAGATTTAGCGCTGAAGGTTGTCCCTAATTCCTGCTCCTTTATCCTTGCCTTTCCCTCGCCCGAGCCTGTAGGAGCCTTGATGCCAACTTGGATGATCCACCCTGCCGACCAGCAAACCTGCTGGCCCTAGAAAACCGACAGGTTTCCTAGCCCCCGAGCCCACGTACCGATAAACCAGATAGCAACTTCCCTCTTCTCTGAGTGTAAATCTACCCCCTAGAGTTAACCCCCTCCTCCAGCTTTCTTCCCTCCCTGTTCCATCCCTTCTTACTCTTTGTTATTCTGTAAAAATTTTCCCGACTACTCTCTAGAAAAATCCCCAAAAATCATCCCCCTTTGAACCATTTGATCCCCCTCCTTATACCTCATTCCCCTCCGTTCTTCCACCGCCTTCCTTCTTCCAGCGCCTCCTTCATTTTTAAATTAATATTTATTACTTAATTCTTTTTCTCGGGCAGTCAACTAGTTCTGGTTTCAAGACATTCATTGTATGCATTTACTTTCTTTCTTGAATTGTACAATTTTTCCACCTCGAATGAGATGGTGGGAATTTAATAGGTGCTTATCCTATTTAATTGTTCGTGTAAATTTATAACATACCCAACTGTCATACATTAACCAATTTTGTTTATTTAATGTTTTACGCTAATGGTAAAATGGTAAAATAATTAGTATATGTTTAACTTAATAAAAGTACTTAATAATAAACACTAATAACTAATACTAATTAATGACAATACAATAATAATAATTATTATTAATCAATAAATAGTAAATTGCAGTATTATTATTGCTTGATTGAAATGATAACATTGACTCGTTTAAGTTTAGTGTTAAGTTTCCCCGCACATTTATTTTTAATAAATCAGGTACATTTACAGGTTTAAATAAATCCCAATTACTTAGTTAACCCATTCAACTATTTAATGTTTTTCAATTAATTTTTCATACTAGCGTGCATGTGTGAGGTGTGCATGCATGGCCAGTACATGCACAGGCTGCACATGTACTATAGCAAAACCCCCCTAAATTCTAACTGATACAACTAATATTTCATGCAACATGACCAATATACAGATATAATATGATTTCTTGTGACATTCGGAGTTATTTAACAATTATGTTCTTATTATTAATCAATCAGTTAAGATTGGTACCTACCATCACTAATCCGGTATCATAATTGTCCGACATTCAACAATAATAACTAATATGTCCACCCATCCTAACCTACGTCCGCATCCTCCCTATCCTTCCTCTGCTAGTACAAGTGGATGCCAGCTGTATTGACCTTCCTGCACAGAACTCTGAGAGCGGTAGCGTCGGCTAACTAGCAGACCTAGCCTCTCCTAGCAGGCATCCGACCATCGTCATCACAACAACTTGGGGAGCGTGTCTCAGCACTGCCCTCCCACGACCTCGGGTATCAAAGTGACATAGGGTGGGAAATGCATCCATCCCTCTCAACATATTGGGTACATACTCATCAAACCATACTGCATTGCTATCTAGTTTATTGGTACGTGTCATTGTATCATCGCTTGGCAATTAAGGCTCTTCTTCAAGATATGTATTGAGTCATACTTTGCATCACACGCTTGGCTATCACATAGCCCCTGTACCCTGCAGGTTAGTACTATGCAAACATGCATTCATAACAATATTCAATCAATAGCTGGTCCATATCATCAACATTATCTCCTTTCATCACATAAAATCACAAAATAAATCGCATCATGGACGGTTGCCCATGTACCACATCATACATCTCACATCATATCAAGGATTACTATCAACTATATATTTTTGTTATGAAATAAAGGAATCTGATGACGACTACTGCATGATAATCGCATAGGCACAATAATTTCATATAAATGATAATCATCATACATCATAATCAAAGCATCTACATAGGCATGTTAATTGTCGTAACATCATGATCAAAGCATAATATAAGCATGATAACATCATAATATCATAATTAGAGCATAATCCTGATAACATCATAACATCAGTAAATAATCACATATAACATGCCAAAATATAGTTTATGAAGTATAGTTGAGTCTACAGATAATAAGTAAATACACTGTAATAAGTCTGAGTGATAAATATGCCGGAGTCAAAATATGGGGCATTACAAAGATTAGGGAGATACGAGTTGTAGCGAAGATTATGAAAATGGGATCAAATGTGGGTGTACATAAGACACTCTAAAAGAAAGTGAGTTTCATCCTCAATGTTCATATATGCACAAAGTTGGCATATCCTTTCTTCCCATGGTGTTTTAGGAATTGTTCAGTTTGTTCTTATCTTGACTATATTAATCTTCTTCTTGAGACTTGTTAAGACACATAGGTACTTTTGAGCTTGATTAGGATTAATGACTTCCTTGTATTATAACTTTATTTTACCCTCTAAACCTTTCTTGTCCCAAATTCTGGATTTGAACTTAGATACGATAGTATTTTTAAGATTGTTGATATCTTGCAAAATGGTATGTCATTAATCCTCTAATAATTTAACCAAGCCATGGCATATGAGAAGAGAAAATAAAGCTTTGCATCATTTCTAAAAATTGAAATATATTAAAATAATGAAACAATAAACAATAAAGCTTTACTTCATTTTAAAAAATTGAATTGAACTATTTTTTTTTAAATTTTGATAATAAAAAAATTACTTATTTTTGAAATTTTAAAAAACTTTAAAATGAAAATTTAAAAAACTTTAAAAAATAGTAACAAATCATTTATACGACATTGTATTGAAAATTGAAAATAATTGAAAAAAATCGAAAAAAAATCTAAAATATTTTTAATTTTGATTATAAAAAAATGTTGGCATCATTTTTGAAAATCGAAAGACATTAAAATAACAAATAATTTACACCACATTGTATTGAAAAAACATTAAAATAACAAATAATTTGTACCCCATTATATCTCAATACATAAGGGTAATTATAACAAAATCAAATTGAAATACAACATAAAACTATTAAATTAAATATTTTTTAATTATTAACATTTTGTCATAATGAATGGAAATATTTATTCCATAAAAAATTGAATCAAAATATTTTAAAAAATCATTAAATAACCTTTTAAGTAAGTTCAATCATCTATGCAACATCTAATATCCCTTTATGTTCCAATAAAAATCTTCAAACATTGTAACATATATAAAAAATATTCCTATATATAACCATTACAAAAGAGAACTTCTAAAGCATGGTAACAAATGTTCAAAGAAATTGCACCTTGGAAGTAGAGTTACTGAAGGGGCAGAGGCTCACAGGTAATAGATGCATATGTAGAGGAAGATTTTTGAGGATGGAAGAGAATAGAGGTTACATGTACATATGTAGAGGAATGTAAGAAATATGGTCAACATGTGGCTAGTGAGTGAAACACCATTGTGGAGATTCAACCATAGGATCTAAAAGAGAAAAACAAATGATCGAGGATCAACCATAGTATCTAAAAGAGAAAATCAAATGATTGAGGATCTGCTCATATGATGACTAGATTAAGTGAAGGAGGTATATATATCAGCAAATGGTTTATGAGGGGAAATTTACAAAGGATTTTAGTGAAGCGAAGAGAACATATGCAAGGAGGGTCTCGAATTGGAGGGATAATGGTCTGCTTATTCCATGGAAGAAAGTTTGCAGAAGCGTAAGCGATAATGATTCTTTAACTATCTAACTTGATATGTGTGTGGTTGTTCTTGGCATGATCGACTTTGGAAACATACAATTCCATCAATTATCCTTGGTGTACAAAAATATCGTTGAAAGAGCTAGACTAGGACATAACATATCTATTAATGAATGAATACATGAAATCAAAAGAGGAATCCAACAATACATATGTAACATACCAAGACTCGACCCATTTTATATTACCGTAAAATTAATTAATTTTTTAATATAAGCTTTCCATAAAAGGTAGAATTTACACCTAAGTCTTTCCTACTTGGATGATATTTGGTGATAGGCTAAAAACATTTCCAAGACAACCTAAGCTTCTATAATAGCAATAGAGGAATGGAATTTGAGGCTTACTTAGCTCTTTGAGCTAATGCATTGTTTGCATACGTGTAGATTTCAAAGCAAAACATAATCCTAGTAGAGGGTCAACTCAAGTTGTTGTAACTTCGGTTCATGGTTGACATTATGATACACCCACTTAACAATTGACATTTATGTTTCCCATTGACTCAACAACATGGAGTAATCTACACCACATGCAACTTCTTTCCAATTGGACTGCTTCTTAATTTTTGTGCTTACCTGGAAATCATAGAATTCTGGGGTTTTTGCCAAGCAAAGGTTTCAGTTCTCATTTCATTTGGTCGAGGCTTGGACCACTTGGACATCGATGGCAAGGCCATTGTGTTTCTTCCTTTCATCCTTCTAGCTCGTATATTCTTCTACATTGTATGTATGATACCTAAAATCCTTAGTTCTAGGGCTATTGATGTTCGTTAAGTTTACCCAAGGGTTTTATATTAGGCTGCTGCTATCTGTAGAGGTGAATGGAAGGTATAGTACAACCTTCCAATTTTATTTTTATTTATAATCAATACAAATAATTCATTACATCATTTTCGCTTCTATTGTTGCAACTTACTTAATTTGTTTCCATTGCAGGTGGTCTGCATTCTCAAATGCTTCAGTGATTTAGCTAGGAAATACATACACTGTTTTGGACCTTTTCTTCTTCGAGTAAGCCCCTATTCTCGGTTCCCTTTCAAGGTTGTAGTGGTGGAGGATAAAGCTTGGAAAAATTTTACAGAAATGCCAAGTCTAGTTGGTTCCTTATTGTATTGGTCCACTAGGGGTTTTCAATATCTCTTCCTACATGCACATGTTTGTATAAGGAGAGCTTCTGAGTTAATATTTACCCTTCTTATTTTTTGTAACCTTGTTTCGACTGGTCGTTGTATCGGGTTTTTTAAAAGAAAAACAATAAGATGAAGAAGTGGGTTTTCCAACGTATCTTTATAAATTTCCCAACATTCGTACATTAGAGGAAATTTCAACTCAAAATGGGCCTCCTAAAAAAAATTAATAAAATAATATTTATTAATTTTGGAGGAAGAAAAGAAAAAAACTACCTTTTTGTTTGTATTTTCGACATATCTCCCCGTGTTTTTACTCAAATTTCGATCAGGAGAGCTCGTTGGATGTGGAATTAAATTCCACATCCAACGAGTATGTCATCATCACGTTTTTTCAGGTATTTCTTGTTTTTGGGGTAGCGGGGTCCATCAAAAGTATGCCGAGTGGGTACTTGTTGGATGTGGAATTTAATTCTGCATCCAACGAGATCTCTCGATCAAAATTTGAGTAAAAACATGGGGAGACATGTCGAAAATACAAACAAAAAAAGTAATTCTTTTTATGATACCTATCCCCAAATTTATATTAAAAAAGTGTTTAAGACCTATACGGTATTTCAAATTTAAAGCAATTTCATTGGCTAACACATGATGACACATGATGACATGGAATTTGAGTTAAAGTTAAAAGGCCCATGTTGAGTTGAAATTTCCTCTAATGGAAGGATTGTATCGTTTGAGCCTGCACAAGGTTAAATGCTTAGTTTTGGTCCTAACTATATAATCTTTAACTCTCTCTTGGAATTTATTTGTATTATCGCTTCATTTCCCATACCATATGATACATAATATTTTATTAGTGTGTTGTTTAATAAGAGGGTTATACTTACGCGACTGTAAATTTTAATTCTGCATTTGGAAATTCAGGAGAATTTGATATTGATTCCCTTATTATTTAGAGTAAGCATAACTAATTTTACCAATTCACTTGTGTTTATATCAAACAATAGGGTTAAAATTTATCAGGTATAATGTTAGGGTTAATACAAGAATTATATATTGTTTCTTCCATTTACGGTATATGCTCAGTTTAGCTACTACAAAACCTTCTTAGGAGTTTTTTTTTCAGGAATAAAAGTACTATACAACAATCAAGCATAATTTTTTAAAGTATTACAAAATGATATTTAATCCTTAATATCAAGAAAATGGGACCAATCACGACCAACTATAGAGCAAAGTAAAACTCCTCGAGCAACCATGAATTTACACATATTCTTTAACATTTTTATGAGTATAAACAATTACTTAAACTCAAGTACTTATCTCGTAGCAATAATAAATGATAAAATAATTCATTTTCACAAATACACTAAAGTTGGGTTTATGAATAAAACATATTTGAATGTGTTCCTGGAATTGGAAGTTAAACAACCACGCTCCACCCGGCCTTAGGAACCTCGAAACCTTTTTCAGTCTGCAAGGATTCCAACCCCTTGCCTAGAAGTTGAGTTTATGATTCACTCTCTCAGCCTTCAAGTTTCCACCAGTACTTTGGTTAGAGTTAGCTACTGGAGAACCTAACACTTTCTCAATGTTCTCTCTAGCAGTTATGCTTCAGAGCCTAGCATCTCTCATATGCTCGCTGGAAGCTCTGTGCTATTTTATCAATAAAAGTTCATAGAGCCTACACCCTACTAGGTGTTCTCTGGAAGATCCCTTTTCTCTTTCCCTTTTTCCTTGTTTCTCATGTCTTTCTTTTCTTTTTTCTTCTTCTTGAGCATGCTCCCTCATCTCTTTTTCCTAGGACTTTATTAGCTGGTAACTAAATATCCTCCAATATTGACCATTTGTCTTGGTAAAGACAACTGAGAATTCATTTACTAACATAAACTTAGGTTCTATCAATTTACTGCATGGTTGCCTAACTTCTGTATCCAAATATTCACATTTTTTATTAAAATAAAACTTTCTACAAAATATATTAGTTTTTTTTTTTTATCACATGAGTAAAAATTAAATATATTTAATTTCGATGTTATGAGGGGCATTACAGTCCCCGCCCCCCTAAAACCTTGTCACCATCCTTGGTGACTATTTAGTCTTATTAAATTCTTGAAATAACAAAGGATAAGCTTGTCTCATAACATCCTCCCTTTCCTAGGTAGCTTCATCTTGAGCATAATGCTCTCATTGAACTTTAAATTGCACGATGGTTTGATTTTGAAGCACCACCTCTCTCATGTCGAGAATGTGAAAATATCCCTCTAGTTCCACCTGTACATTATTCCAGTCAATGATATGAGTTTTATCAAAAATATATTTTTTCAATAAAGAAACACAAAAAACATCACAAATTATTATGTGTGGAGGTAGAGCTATTTGATACGCTACCGACCCCACTCTAGCCAGTACGTCAAAGGGTCCCACGAATCTAGGTGCAAGTTTGGCACATAATCATGTTCTCGAGGTGATTTTTTTGGTTTTATCCTTAGGAACACATGTTCCCCTACACTGTATTCTTTAGCCTCCTTTTTCTGTCGGCGTAGATTTTTTGTTTGTCCTATGCAACCTTTAGGTTCTTCTTTATTTCTTGTACCATTATTTTCATATGTGCTAGCATGTCTGGTGCCAAGGTCATCCTATCCTCGGAATTTACCCAACTGAGGGGTACTTTACACCTTCTACTATATAATACCTCAAAGGGGCTCATTTTGAGGGAAGCTTGATAACTGTTATTGTAGGAAAATTCAACTAAATGAATATAGTCTTCCCACTTACCAGGTTGATTCATTACATACATCCTTAACATATCTTATAGTATCTGGTTTATCTGCTCTGTTTGACCATCTGTTTGAGGATGGCATGTTGTACTAAATTTCAACTTTGTGTCATACCAGTAAATAATGATTTCCAAAAATTTCAGGTAAATTTTGCATCTCGATTAGTAATAATTGTTTTTGGTATCCCATGAAGTCTGAAAAATTCTCTCATAAATATATCAACAATGTTTATAGCTTTAAATAGGTCTACTTTCTGGGTATAAAGTGTGATGCTTTGCTCAATTTGTCTACCACAACCATGATTGAGTCGTTCTATTTCTTTTGTTTTAGGTAACCCAGTTATAAAATCCATGGTAATAGTTTCCCATTTCCATTCTGGAATGGGTATTAGTTTCAATATTTTGATTGGATGTTGGTGAATAACCTTAACTTGTTGACATTCAAGGTACTTGGCTACATATTCAACTTATTCTCTTTTCATATTGGACCAATAAAAATCTTTTTTCAATGTTGTTATTAGTTTTTGGTACCTTGGGTGTCCTGCATAAGGACTATCATGCAACTCTCTAAATATTATGTGTTTAATATTTGGTTGATTAAGCACATAAATTTGATTTTGAAATGCAAAAATATTCCTGCATCTATATGATGTACATTCTCAGCAACATATTCATATATGTTAGTACATTTTTTAAACAATTTTTTATATTCGAGGTCTTGAACTGATACTATTTTCAACAAATTTCTAAATTTTGACTCATAACCACTAATTAGTACAATATGCAATTCATGTTGCTTCTGACTAAGATCATTTTCTACTATGTTTTCTTTTCCTTTAATATGCCTAATTTCAAATTCATATTCACTCAAAAATGAAATCCATCTAGCCTGGAAAGCATTTAATGTCTTTTGGTCAAACAAGTATTTTAGTCCATTGTTATCAATTAACAACAATAATTTATTCTCTGCCAAATAATGTCGCCAGATTTTAAGAACATGGACAATGATTGTTAATTCCATGTCAGGTAAAAGATAATTTTTTTCGTGATCCTTCAATTTTTTGGATTCGTAACAAATTACATGACCATCCTGAGTGAAAAACCCTCCTAAACCATATTTACTTGAATATGTGCAAACTACAAAATCTTTGTTGGAATAAGCTATTCTTATTATAGGTGTCGTAGTCAATAGATGTTTTAATTTATAAAAACTATCTTGACATTGTTGACTCCACACAAACTTAACACATTTCTTTTGTAAAGTGGTTATAGGATTAACTATTCTTGAAAAATTATCTATAAATATATGATAATACCTTGTTAATCCCATGAATGATCTGATCATGTACATCCTTTGGTACATGCCATTCTACAATATCCTTAAACATAACAGGATCAACTACTACACCCTTTTCTGAGATAATATGTCCCAAATACTGTACTTTTCTTTTATAAAAACCACATTTACTACGTTTTGCGTAGAGCTGATGTTCTCTTAAGGTTTGTGGAACCATTCAAAAATTTTCTTGATGTTCCTTCTCATCCTTTGAATATATTAAAATATTGTCAATGAGCACTCGTACAAATTTGTCTAGATATTTGCTTAATACATTATTCATCATACTCATAAAAGTTGCAGGAGAATTAGACAGTCCAAAAGGCATGACAACAAATTTATAATGACCATATCTTGTTCAAAATGAAGTTTTGTGAATGTGTTCTTCCTTAATGTGTACCCGATGATAACCCAATCTAAGATAATCCTTCCCCCTCTGACTTAATCAAACAAGTCATCAATTCTTAGTAATGGATATTTGTTTTTAATGGTCATTTTGTTTAGCTGCCTGTAGTCTATACATGGTCTTAAAGTGTCGTCTTTCTTTTTAACAAACAAAACTAGTGCTCCCCACGGTGATACACTAGGTTGAACATATTTTTTGTCAAACAACTCATGTAGTTGTATCCTTAATTCCATAAGCAGGCCAGAATACTCATATGGTAAGGAGCTCATGATACTGATGCATATCCAGGCATTAAATCTATGGTAAAATCTAAATCTCTCTAGGAGGTAATCCTAGTATCTCATCGGGAAACACATCTTGAAATTTCTTAGTGATGGACAATTGGTCTACTGTTGTTTTCAAATTTTCAGATTCAATTTCCATTATTTTAGTTGCATCCAATCGACATCCTTTCCTAACACACTTTTTGAGTTGCACAACTGAAAATTATCATATGGAAACATGCTTATAAATTTATTTTACGGTATGATCATTACCCTTCTCATCGATATAGCCAAAAATTTTATTTAGACAACCTATAATGGTCCTATGAGATTCCAACAAATCCATTCTAATCAGAATATCATAAGATCCTAAGGGGAGTACATTTAAATTTACAGATGCCTTCATATCATTAGAACTCAACTCACATCCTTTTAGCAGCTCTGTAACTTTTAGTTTCACTCCTGTTGCTAGTTGTACTAACCATGTATTTTTTTGTTTTTCCTTTAAAAGTTTACATTTCTCAACGAATGTTGGTGCAATATATCTCAAACTAGCTCATGAATCTATAAGAATGGAAAGATGTATGTTCAGGATTTTACCTTTTACTTCCAACATAGTGGATTGGTGATTCGCTTGCTGATCTTCAAGGAAAGCATTAATTCTAGGCACATTTCTATCTATGTCATTGACCGTAGAAGCTTCTTGCATATTGTTTAAGGGAGCCAACTTTATTTAAGGATTATGAGGACAATTTCTGTATAAATGGGGGCCATTGCGACCCCAACATTTAATTTTTGTTTTATTGTTACCCAATCCACTGTTAAGGGTCCCTGTACTTTTTGCTCCACTGTTTGCAGTTAAACTTGGTCTATTATAATTATTATCAATATAACTTTTTTTTCCTTTCCTACGAGGAGAAGGCTTGAATCCTTTCTTTCATTAATCCATCTTTTCATTTTTTTTATATTACCAAGTTCTGCTTGATTCAAATATTTGTTTAAACAAGAGATAACACAGTTTAGCTTTCGTAATTGCTTCATCCATAGTCTTGGCTATGTCAAATTCAATTTTATATTTATAGGCCAGAGGTAAACAACTAATAAACCGATATATTTTTTCTTTTTCATCATTAATATATGGTACATAACGTTTTAAATTAACAAATTTAGTTATGAACTCTTACATAGATAATTGTCCCGACTTTAAGTCATTAAAATCCTTGGATTTCTCGTCATAATATCATTATGACATGTACTTTCTCTTGAACAACTTTTTTAAAAGTTTCCAGCTTAACTCCCTGCTGCATATATTATTTACACTTTTATCTTCCTTCCACCACATAGGATCCTTCCCACTCAACTAAAACATAGCTAATCATGATCTCATATTATCTTCATAACTATATACTTGAAAATATCATTTTATGTTTAACAACCATGCTTCAACATCCTCCTCAGATTGTCCATCAAATATGGGAGGTCTTAATTTCTTAAATCCCCCCTGTAGTTCCATTGATTTTCCTTTTTGTTTCGTATACCTAGGTTCATCATTCTTTTCTAAATCTCTATGTGAGAATTGAAAATTATTTGTAGTTTCCTCATTGCTATAAACTTTTGTCTTTTCCTTTTCCCGACATTGCAAGAGTTTTGACCATTATTTTTATGTGTTGCTTGGTTTGTTAAACTTTTTAAGATTAATTCATTTATTTCTTCCTATTTCTATATAGCATTCATTAGTTTGGAATTATCTTCTTTAAGACTATTTAAGTCATCCTTCAAACTTCTAATCATCTTTAACATTTCTGAATGTACTTCAGCATTACGTTTTGCTTCAATTTCCACATAAATACTCACATCTTCTAGTACCGACATTCCTTCGTGTGTCA
>LPNX010081967.1:89688-102148 GCA_001517045.1 Pseudotsuga menziesii | reverse complement strand
TATATATATATATATATATATATAAGTGTTGTTAACTTTGCTCCAATACCATTTGTAACATACCAGGACTCAGCCCATTTTATATTACTGTAAAAAAAAAATTAATATAAGCTTTCCATAAAGGTAGAATTTACACCTAAGGATTTCCTAATTGGCCGATCTTCGGTGATAGGATAAAAAGACTACCAAGATAACCAATGCTGCTATAATAGTGATAGAGGAATGGAATTGGAGGCTTACTTAGCTCTCTCAGCTAATGCATTGTTTACATATGTGCAAATGCCAAAGAAAGACATAATCCTAGTAGAGGGTCAACTTAGGTTGTTGTATCTTTGGTTCATGGTTCACCTTATGATCTACCCATTTAAAAGTTGACATCTATGTTTCCCATCAACTCAACAAAGTGGAGTAGTCTGCACCACGTGTGACTTCTTTCCTGTTGGATTGCTTCTTAATTTTCGTGCTTACCTCGAAATTGGAGAATTCTAGGGTTTTTACCAAGCAAAGGTTTAGTTCTCATTTCATTTGGTTGAGGCTTTTCCAGCTTGTGCATCCATGGCAAGGCCATGGTTTTGCTTCCTTTCATTCTTCTAGCCTTGTGTGGGTTGTGTTTAATTGTATCTTCTTCTACATTTTATGTATGATACCTAAAATCTTTAGTTCTCTAGATGTTGCTGTTCATTAAGTTTACCTAAGGGTTTTATATCATGATGCTACTATATGCAGAGGAGAATGGAAGGTATATTATAACCTTCCAATTTTATTTTTTGTTTATAATCAATAATAGTTCATTATATCATTTTCACTTCTATCGCTGCAACTTACATAATTTGTTTCCATTGCAGGTGGTCCACATTATTAAATGCTTCAGCGATTTAGACGGGGAAGACATATGTTGTTTTGGAACTTTTCTTCTTCATGTAAGCACCTATTCTCGATTCCCTTTCAAGTTTTTAGTGGCAGAAGTTAAAGCTTGGAAAAAATTTACAGAAATGCGAAGTATAACTGGTTCCTTATCGTATTGGTCAACTAGGGGTTTTCAATATCTCTTCCTACATGTGCAGGTTGGTATAAGGAGAGATTCTGAGTTAAGATTTACCCTTCTTATTTTTTGTAAACTTGTTTCGACTGGTTATTGTATCGGTTTAAAAAAAACAAGAAGATGAAGAAGTGGATTTTCTAGTGTATATTTATAAATTTCCCAGCATTCATAGAGGGATTGTATGGTTTGATCCTGCGCAAGGTTAAATATTTAGTTTTTGTCTTAATTGTATAAGCTTTAACTATCTCTTGACAATTATTTATATTATCGCTGCATTTACCATAGCATATGGTACATAATCTTTTATTGGTGTGATTTTGAAGAAGATGGTTATACTTACTTCATTGTAACTTTTAGTTTCATATTTGGACATTCCGGTGAATTTAATATTGTTTCCATTATTATTTACAGTAAGCATAACTGCTTTTTCCAATTCACTTGTGTTTATATCAAACGGTAGGGTTAGAATTTATCATGTATAATGCCAGGTTTAATACATGAATTTTATATTACATCTTCCATTTAGGATTTATGCTTAGTTTATCTACTACAAAAATTTCTTAGGAGGTTTTTTTCAAGAATAGAAGTACTATACGACAATTGAGCATAATTATTTTAAAGCATTATAAATTGATATTTAAATCCTTAATATCAAGAAAATGTGACCAATCTTGGCCAACTATCTAGCAAAGTAAAACTCCTCGAACAACCATAATTTTACACATATTATTTAACATTTTTTTGAATATAAACAATTACTTAAACTCAAGTACTTATCTGGTAGCAATAATAAATGATAAAATAATTCATTTTCACAAATACACTGAATTTAGGTTTATGAATAAAACATATCTCTGGAATTTAAACAACTACCCTCCACTGGGCCTTAGGAACCTTAAAAAAGGTTTTCAGTCTGCAAGGATTCCACCCCTTTGCTCAGAACCTGAGTTTATGATTCACTCTCTCAACCTTCAAGTTTCCACCATTCCTTTGGTTAGAGTTAGCTACTGTAGAACCTAGCACTTCTTCAATGTTCTATATGGAAGTCCTGCTTTAGAGCCTAGAATATGTGCCTAGCATCTCTCATATGCTTGCTGACACCTTTGTGTTATTTTATCAATAAAAGTTCATGGAACCTACATCCTCCTAGGTGCTCTAGGGAAACTCTTTTTTCTCTTTTTCTTTTTCCTTGTTTTTCATGTATTTATTTTCTTTTGTCTTCTTGAGCATTCTCCCTCATCTCTTTTTCCTAAGAATTTAATAGCTAGTCACTAACTCTCCTCCAAGACTAGGCACTTCTCTTCATAGAGACAACTGAAGTTTCAGTTTTTAACATAAACTTAGGTTTTGTCAATTTACTCCATGGCTACCTAACTTCAATATTTAAATATTGACATTTATTATTAAAATAAAACTTTCTATAAAATTTATTATTATTTTTTTATGACATGAATAAAAATTAAATATAGTTACTTTCAATGTTACAAAATTACAACATACCATTACTAGCTGTGAGAAATCACGTCAGTAGAGGTTATTTTAAAGTAGAGGTCTAAGGTCCTTCTAGATTAGAGCAGGTTTTTGAAACCATTTCCCCTCCAATGCAGTTAGCCTTCCTCCTATATCACATACATACTTGATGCAAGGCTAGGTAGACTCACGACTGAGACTCAACCAAACTCAGACATAGAACAAGCATACACACATACATATATGAATCCCTTTCAACACAACATATGACAAAAAATTGTTCTGAAAGTATCTAGGATTTGATGTATATCTAGGCGATTCCCTCAAGGATAGGCACTTCTCCCACATAAGAAGAGGCAATGGACAAGCGACGGGGTAGCAAATGAGACGAATTAAGTCTCCCTCTCTGAACTGACTGCTTTTTCCTTAAACGGATATAAAATCGCTCTTTCCTCTCTGAACTGACTGCTTTTCCCTCTTTACTCTCTAAACTAACTACTTTTCCTTTCAACCGATAGAATGAGTTCTTTTCCTCTAATTTGCACCAAATCTTAGCAGATGAGACAAATTGATTTTAAATCCCTGATATAATTGTTTTTCTTTCCCTTTGACCTAACAGACTTTGCTTTTTTGTCGCTGAACTAATTTCTTTTCCATCCCTGAATTAAGAGTTAACAAAAATATGAGAGAAATTATGATCATTTCACTTCTTGAGAATGGAGAAATGAGATTAAGTCCGAAATTGCCCACTACCTAGAATTAAAGAACAAGCAGGATTGAAGCCTTTGCTGCAAGCGTGCTGCATCTGAACTTCTTTCCGACGTGAAATGAATATGTTTGTGCTCTTATACTATAATGAAATTTATTGTACTATATGAAATTTTTTTATTCTCTTATGGGGAATTGTTTTAAAATAGTGAACTTTTCATTTAAGGTTGCAGTGAATCAGTAAGAATCCATATGGAAACAAACAACAATAGAGTTATTGTCTTTGAATCTTAATGAAATAAAGTTATCATAAAATGTCATATCTTCAATGCCATTTTTGTTTCGAGTGTCGTATCTTCAATGCCATTTTTGTTTCGAGTGTCTCATGAGGAGTGTCTAAAATGCAATTTGAAGTTTAATTATGCTATCATCATTAAAAGGATTCATGTAATCATCAGATTGGGTGTCATATAGTGTAGATGGTATTGAATCTTTGCACACTCTATGTAACTAGATTTACACCATCTTCATGACTCTCACTAGGATAGATAGTCCTTATTTAAAACCCAAAACTATCACAAACTTTTTGGATTTCATCTGTAAAGTCTTGGTTCTGATCTTATTTTATGTTGACAACCTTTTCATACGCATCATTCTCATTATTAAACTGCTTCTGATTACTAGAGTGCTGAAAATGTTGGATTTAGGAATCATCATTTCGAAAGTTTCTATACCCCATAAGTTTACTTTGTATTTGGAAATTTCTCTCATGCTCATCTTCATCATCATCAAAGTCCCCAGAGTGCTCATCATTACGGTTCTTGTCATCATCAGAGTTCTCACTTCATTTCATGCACTATTGGATATTGACCTCTTGAATTGGGGTTCAACTTTATATTCAAAGATCATTGGTTTCATACTCATCTTGATTACAAATGTACTCATCGTGATATTGTTGGTTGGATTTATTTACAAGAGACAGATAATTTTTTGACCAAGAAACTTGATCATCCATACATTCTTCTCCACTTTCAGAACTGGAACTTTCTTTTTGACTAGGATGAAATTTTTCAAAGCCCAACCTAGTGCTAGAAACAACATTTCTTCCATTTCTCACCCTTGATATTTTAATTTCAAGTTATTGATCATTCATTCTAGACCTGGTGTCTTTATAACCACTTTCCAATTTATTAACAGGCATCCCATATTTCCTTTCCTCTCGATTCCTTAAAAGTGTTTCATGAAGCTCATCTTCACCTTCAAACATGAGTTCACTTTCCAATCTATTAATAGGTGCCCAATATTTCCTTTCATTTTGATCCCTTAAATGTGCTCCATGACACTCATCTTCACCTTTAGAGATCAATTCTCTTGATTTATCTATATTTTTAATCTAGGTTTGTATTCCCAAGTTCACTTTTGTAATATTAACAGTAGCTCATACAACTATTGCTGCATAAGCGGCTGATTCAAATGGTGCTTCAACTGCATCAACCGCATCCATCTATTTCACATTTTCTTGATTTAAACCCATGATTACCCCAACAATATATTTTGTGGCCATATCATGGAATTTCATATTACCTTCCCTCTTTTGTCTGGCATGTAAATCATCTTCACATATCTCAAGATCAGAATATCTTGTTGGATGTGGACTCAAATATTTCATATGTAGATTATCGTGAAGAGGAGGTGAATAATATATTACAACATTAGATGAAATTTCATGATCTTGCATAGTACAAGGTTGAAATTGTTATTAAGCCATGCTCCTAACATCAGGTGAATTAGTTGGAGGAGAAGGCTCATAGGTACCCAAACTGTGCTATGTGACAGTAGTAGGTGCTTGTGATTTTTATGGCACCAAAAATCTTCTCTCATTTCCTGCTACTAAACCCTAAAGAGTACCATCTTCTAGTTTGAAAGTTCTCTAGCGGTTATCTAGGTCCAAAATACTTTTTCAAACCATTCTTCATATTGATTATTGAGAATGTTATAACAACACAATCATGATGGAGACAATAAATGAACTTGGACAAATGATTTAATTACATTCTTGAGCCAAGAAACTGCTCTTGGAAAATATTGATGGATTAAATAATACATAAATGCACTAATAGGAATGTGTTTAGCTATATTTAGCGTTTCAGTGGTGGCTTCCTCAAATTTTAATACAATATCATGTTCATAAGAAATTTCTTTATGAATTTATTTTTTACCAGCAAATTTGGTACTCTGGTGAACAACTTTATATTGTCCAATGATCTAAGGAAAAATACATGGCAGATGCAGTATTTTTTGATATTTTGTATCAAAGTCTTACTACGCTAGAAAGTTTGCACACATTCAAAACCAAACTAACTATATGTAGAATTGAATTGTCTATGCCTTCTAAATATTGTAAAGTGCTATACATTTCCTGTAATAAACCACATGTTTTTACTTACATTTTCTTTTCAGTTGCTAACATTCTTTCAGTTATCACCTCACAAAACCCTTCAATGAGAATATACGCGTCCAATAAATTTTGTTCTATAAGGACATGCTATTCTTACACACATAAAATAGAGCTTAATTCTGGAAATGTTTTGAAGATAAATTGGTTATGACTTATATCCAAAAGAATGGAAATAAATTTTGTTCTTTATATTTGTTATCATTGGATGCATTGTCACATCCCCATCCCTCAGACCGGCGAAGAGGACGCGACGAACACCAAGCATACGGGAAAATAGCCCCATGAACATAAACAAAATACATCAATGCTGAAATTAAATAAAATTAAACGTAACAGGAATGCTAAACATACAAGCATACACAGATGCATAATTCTTCAATCATACAGCGGAAGCAAACACACATACTATTCCAGCATTCAACATGTTCATTACAATTCATAGAACAATAGATATAATTGCAGAGATGAAGTAACAGCAGTACTTATCTTTTGATGAAGAATCCCGCAACCAGCTACGTCGCTGCAACGTTCCACCCAACCATAGGCCAGCGTGCTCATCAATCTCTCAGCAACACTGCCACCCCCTAGCTGGGCATGATTCCTCCAAGGATAAGGGTCATTGCAGGCTTACACATAGCCAAGGGACACAATTAGCCAAACCAACACCACTGGGTTACCAGGCCTTCAACAATCGGCCAAGCCAGCACAGTCCGAATACCAACCACTGCGTACTGCAGCAAAACAAACCCTTCACAGCTCTGTGAAGAAGGCAAGTCAACCGGTGACAGTCCCAAACGAAAGGTGAGTCACAGCTCAAGCCCACAAGGCAACTCAGAGTTGTTCTTGGCCCTAACGTGTCCACAACAACTCACTACAACCCAAAACCAGGGGAATAATAGTAGCCCACACACACAATGGATGATGGCAGCAATTCACAGCCCACAGTGAATAGTAAACAGCACTCCCAGCATAGCCATGGGAGACTCAGCCAACGACTATGGCAATCAACAGCCACAACTCACAATGCAAACGATGGCAGCTATACATAGTCCCAAACAGTAGGGAACCTCAGCCAACGAAACGTGGGGAAGATGACAGCTCCCGTCCCACAATGAAAGAGCGGAAAACACCAAACTGGTGTGAAACACACAGGCACATAGCCCAGAGCGTGAACGGCTCCTGCACTCAAAATATTGAGTGACAGCCACGATTTCACCTGCTCCTTGCGTGAGGAAAACTGACGCAGAACTCATGTGTGTGAGGATAAAGGAGGCGGCCAGCAAAATATGGGAACAACAGCCCACGAACAACAAAGAGAGCCCCTGACTGGTGCGTGAGGAGAACAGAACCAACCTCCGTGTGAGAGTGAACCGGCCAGGGAAGAATGGCGTCATGGAGAAGATGGAGGAATTGAATGCAGTCATGGGTGGAGTGGGCGCGTGGGCAAAGGATGACAACCTACCACACCCACCACCATAACTGCCTCAACTACCAGCCATAACTGTCCCCCAACAACAAAACCAAGACGTTAAAGAGGTTGGTGAACAAGAAAGGTGGCAAACAAACAAAGGTGATAAAACATGGTTTTTTCCCCCATAGACTAAGGTTGGACATCCCCCCCCACCCCTTATCCTTTGTAATTATGCCCTTTTCATTCAACGTTACGCTGTCGTAGCTAGTTGTGGTTTATTTTAATTTGATGTGCGTGTTTACATGATGACACATTATAGTGTGCCAGCTAGCACGTTATACCATCGGCAACTATCCCTATTACCGAAACATACACAACCAAATCGATGGTGGGGCTTTTGCCTTGAGATCCTCACCATGATTAATTACATTATATACATCATGCAAACAGGGTCAAAACCGGGGTGTTACATTCCCCTCCCCTTTGGAATAACACCGTCCTCGGTGTTCCATTACATATATACAATACCTATACAATTGCACATCAAAATTTCAAAATTTTGTAGATCAATCCCACGCTCAATTATCTACTTTGAACGTTCATGACCAAGCCCCTCGGCTTCCATGGGCTTCTCCCGTTGGTTCTCAGCTTCCAGCTCATCCCGAAGTCTAGGAACCTTGCGGCTATTGCCTTCATCATGTTCCCTCATTGGGCAGTCCCAGCGTAAATGATGTCCTCCGTATCTCCAGCATCTCACTGGCTGCTTCATCTTTATCTGCTCAATTTCCTTTGAGTCTTCATGCCTGGACCGTTTCTTATCGGGTCGCTTGGACAATTGTTCCATTGCTGATCCACCTTCCTTTCCTTTGCCGATTGCCCCAAAAGGCTTTTCACCTCCCTTTGCAAACCAATAGAGTCTTACAAAATCTGGTGGTTCATTTCACTCTGCCTTTTCTGTAACTTGAGCATCTCCCCAAGATTCTCTTGGGTCTTGGCAATCACTTGAAGGAGACTTCCAGCTAAGTCCAACAACTTTTAATCTGCTGCCATGATCAATGTGCACCACCTGGTTTCACCTTTCTCACCTGTGAAATGCACCATTGAAATTTTATCAGACCAAGCACAACCTAGACATTAAAATCAGTCAGTTAATTACCCAATTGGCATGACAGTCCAAGTCTCATCAATGAGGCTTTCATATTTTTCATGCCTTCCCAATAGGCACATGAGCTCATTCATGTCCATTCCTGGGCAGGGAATTAACTAATCCAGCATTCACAATTTTACTTAAGCAAATACACACATTTCATTCTAAATCATACATGCATTCAACAATCCTTTGTTTTCACAATGCATAAACATATATATATATATTTAATCAAAAGGCAAGAGAGAGCAGTAAGAGTTTTTCCCCTCTTTATTTTGTTCCATCCTAGAACCCACACCATCACTGTGGCTTTTCATGCTCTCAGCCTGTTTCACTTCACCGTGAATGCTGGACCAATCCTTCTTGGTCATGACACTTAGTGTCTTTGGTCTATTCCAGACCTCTAAACCATGGAGTCTCTCCACATGGTTTGTATCGGCTGCTAGGACTCCCCCGTCTTACTAGCACCTTTTTCATTACCACTCATTCCAAGATTTCTAGGACAGTCACATGTCCACATGCATCCTTAGGATGCTCTCGTGGTCCTCGCTCCCAACGATACCTATATCCAAGCATTGAATAAATTCATATGTTTAGTTTATTCGCATCAGTTTTATCTCTAGAACAAGAGCTTAAAACATCATAACCAAATCATATACACATGTATTTTCATACACGAAATAATCCAATACTTATCTGTATTGTGCGTTTCCTCGTTCATCCACATGATCCTGCTTCGCTTTGCAAGCCTTGGGATCGCCTATGGACTTAGATGTTAGGTCAGCACGCAGAATTCTCCTCAACACCAATAATTAATGTCCAGCCAGTACACAATCATGTTGACTGGGCTTGGAACTTTATCATGACCATTTCCAGGTCTAGGATCTACTATGGATCCCCAGGCATATAACAGCCCAACATACACTTATACCAACATACACTTATACCGACATACACTTATATCAACAATAATGCTTACTCCGCAACCCCTCACAACAACCATTTACCATTTTACCTTTTACCTGTCAAAACAAGCAACAAAAGCAATGCAAGCAAACTCATCAGCGTTATTGCTCAAAAACTGTAATCACATTTCTCATCATTCACTATCAAGTATTGAGACACCAGGAGTGCGCCCACTCCCTAGGGTGTAATCAATATTAAAAACCCTTTCATGACTCAACATCGGAAAAGTGTGCACCCTTCTCCGGTGTGTGCCATGTAGGCCCTATTCATACTCAAGCGATCGGTCATCATGGAAATAAAATAAAACATGTTCTGCACATGGAATTTAATAATTAAACATGCATATTCATAGCAAGGGTCACATAACACTTATCGATTTGCCATCGCAGTATGCCTTTGTTAAGGAGGAATGGAGGCTCCTTCCCTGAGTTAACAGTCCCTAAATTTTCCATCCCAACTCCTTTTTTACATTTCATATTCACACATGTATTACCGACATACTTTATACCATCTCACTCATGTTACTACCGAACATGCAGTGCAGATGAAACATTTCCAAAATGTCCAATGGCGTTTCACCCGAAACCCATTTCCAAGGGAAAACCTTCCCATGAAGTTTGGCTCTTGCAGGTCATCACACATGATCTTCTTGCGGTGTGTATCCCTGACACATTCATCAAATAGCCAAACAGTCAATCATTACCTGATAATACAATCCAATTGATCGTTCCATAACCAAGCAATGACATTGGTAATCAAATTCAATAAGAATTTGCAATTCTGTCTACTGCAGAAATTGACTTGTTTAATTGTGGGTTTCTTGTAAGCAGCACTACTATGCTCATTATAACTTTATGCTTACTATCATAACATGATTACCCACTTACCATGCACCCCTCCTGACAAAATATTATACAAGCCAACAATGATTAGTAGTCGTTAGCAATTCCTTAAATTCGAATTCACAATTCAAATTTAACAACCAACTAATTTCACAACCATGAGACTCTTCTCATAAAGTTTGGCTCTTTTACATGGTAGATTCTGGCATTGGTCAGGGTCTTACCTCTCACTGCCATGCTCAAAATAATCTACCTGAAACATGAGATTCAAACATCCAACACAATCTTATGCAAGCCAATAGTGGCTAGTAGTTGTCAGTAATTTCTTAAATTCGAAATTCACAATTCGAATTTTAACAACCTATTATGCATATCATATGGTAGATTCTGGCATTGGTCAGGGTCTTACCTCACACAGCCATGCTCGAAATAATCTACCTGAAACATAAGCTTCAACATCCAAACACAATCTTATGCAAGCCAGTAGTGACTAGTAGTTGTCAGCAATTCCTTAAATTTGAAATTCACAATTCAAATTTAATAAGCTCTTTCACATGGTAGATTCTGGCATTGGTCAGGGTCTTACCTCCCACTGCCATGCCCGGAATAATCTACCTGAAACATGAGCTTCAATCATGTTACAATAATCCATCAGGATTATTGTAAATAAATAATAAATAGGAATATGAATAGATAGGAAGCCAAACAGGCTGAGCGGAAGGTGAAACCCAACCGCCATGAGATTTGTATAAGTATAGGATTTTGCATTGGAATAGTTAATGAATCGGGAGTTATTACCAACAAGTGGTATCAGAGCCTGGCTATTTGCCTGCCATAACTCCTGGCTGCATTGCATGGCTGCCATTCTCCCTGTGTTATCAGAGCGCTGCCATTCTGCCTGCCAGTCTGCTCTTTCAGAGCTTCCTGCCAGTCTCTCCTGCCTGCATGCGTTACTCATCCTGCCTGCGTTTTCTGCTCATACGGTTTATGTATAATGAAGAGCCTAACCCTAAGTTTTAAGCACACTCTCCATTCATCTTCTGTGCATTCATCTTCTGTTGTGTATGCTGCGATATTGTTTGACCTAGTTTTATGCTTGAGTATCAGCTGCGATGAGTGTATTTTCACCCTAACGCTGGAGACATCCTTTGAATTTTCTTCTTGCCGTTGAACACCATCTTTCTACTGCGATTCCATTGAAGTCAGTGGTATTTGCTGTGTATTTGAGACTGCTACGTGGTGATTGCGCTCTCTATGAACTGTAGCTGCGTGAGGAGCTGAGAAGAGCGTGGAGCTCTCTCTTGATGGTGACGGCAGAGATTGCCCTTTCATTGTATTTCTTCATTGAGTGTGGACTGTGTATTAAAGACTGCTAAAGCCTGAGCGTGCTGCTGAAGGCTACGCCACTTTGAAGATTGCGTGTGAAGAATATTGAAAGCGATTTATGAACGGAGGTAAACCTTTTTGTTGACTGCAAAATATTGTGTGACTGATAGACTGCGTTGATATTGGTGGAGATGCATTGATTTGAGACTGCGTTAAACCCTATTTTTTTCTGGTACGTGTTGGAGACGACTGCCTGCGTAGAGCTGCGTGGAGTTGATGATCTAGTTGATGGAGCATTTCTTGATTTGAGATACTCTCCATGCTGAGAAGCCACGTGGACCACCATTTAGAGCATGGCATGGCAGACAATTTCTTCCTGCCATAATATGACGATATAGATATGCGTAGAGTAGGGTTTTTGCAGAGACCTCTGCGGAGCTAGCGAGACTCATGCACATCGCTTGTTTCCTTAAACTTTGGGAGGTCACGCCTGGTTTTTGGATTATCTACCACGTTGTCCAAACAACATCTACAATCTCGTTTCTCAATCGGCTGCAACGATTCTCAGTTTAGAGAGTGGAAAAAGATTATCAGAGGCGGTTCTGTTAACAACAAATATTAAAAATTAGAATCTCTATTCATGAAGCTTGAAGGAGTTTTTACTCAGTCATGTTGAAGGATGCGAATTCCATGTGAGCGTGGAGACTGCACTTGAAGCTGTGAAGAGACTCCCTGAACCACTGCGTTGACATTGTCTACGTTGAACCATTGCCTGCATTGAGGCTGATATATATATTGTATTGAGCGTGGAGGCCTGTGACAACATGTATAGACCGAGCCAGAACTGCGTGAACATTAAACGCTGGAATAAGAGAACTGCATGAAGAAATGTGTGGAGAACTACGTGAACATTAAATGCTGAAGAGTGAACAACTGCGTGAACATTAAACTCTAAAGAGTGAACCTAAGTGTGAGCACGAGAGCATGAAGACTTCCCTTTCGGGAGGACAAAGAAGAAGAAATTTCAGAGGAAGAGGGGGCAGAAACAAAAGATCAGATTTGCAGTGCAAGCATTGCGGAAAGACTGGGA
>LPNX010081967.1:72516-86826 GCA_001517045.1 Pseudotsuga menziesii | reverse complement strand
AGCCAAACAGGCTGAGCGGAAGGTGAAACCCAACCGCCATGAGATTTGTATAAGTATAGGCTTTTGCATTGGAATAGTTAATGAATCGGGAGTTATTACCAACAAATCAACCAAACACTTGGTAAGTCTAGATGCATATAACTTTTTCATTGCTACAACCATCACCGAAGCATTTTTAGAATTTATAAAATTCAATACTTCTAGCTGTTAGTCACATCAATATATACCAAAACTCATTTACTTCATGCAATCATTATCATACTAACATTGCAAGGTATAGTCATATCATTTATGTAATTAAATGAAATGTTTAGATACTCCTTACTTCACAAGCGTATCATTCATACCACTTTGCTCTCCCATAGAGCATTTCTGGCATCCAATTGATCATGACTATCCTGCATTCATAACAACCTCTGAAATGGTTCTTGAATTGTCATCAATTCATCATTTCAACCATTAGTCATTCATAATATCACATGCACTCATCTCAATGCATTCATGCAATACATCACAACATTGCACCTACACTTATGCAATTAGTCATTCACACCCTTCATAGGCATACATCCACTGCATAACTACAAAGTTCATAAAATCTTTCCAATTCCTATCCATTCATGCTATCTTGCATTCAATATACCGTGCATGGCCTAACCATGACTAATTCATTTGGGATGCATTACTATAATCAATATCATGACAATTTTCTATGTTCCAACATCCACATGGTATGAGGTCTCTTACCTGTACCAATCCATGGAATTTATCATAAGCAAAATCTTACCTACCTGGGTCGTACTTACACCCTTGATATGACCAATTTGGTTGGTCCTTTGCAGGAGTTTGTAGAATTTGCTCACCAACTTTTATCCTGGACTTGTTGCCTTATCCCTTTCCTCATAGGGTTGATGGTCACGATTGTCAGCATCAGCAACATATTCATCCAGGTCCATGTCATTGTTGGTTTTTCCACTAATGCCACATCAACACAATGATTATCATTAGTGGTTCATCATAAATATATAATTTCCAATATTCTTACCAACATGCAATATCCTATGCATGCAACACATATCCTCATGCATTTCATGCATAAAACTTAGGAAATGCAACACATTTAGCAGGATAGGGTTTTAAGAAAAACTTCCCTTTTCAAGTCTTTCATCCTGGCATGGAACCCCTCTTCCACACAACAGCTAGTTAGCCTTCATAGTCCTTGCTACCCCTGGGCATGCAACTGTCCAGATTTGTCTATTTGACAGCAGCGGCCATCATTAGCACTTTGCTACTTCATGCTCAGATTCTGGTCACCTATCCTTGTTCCCTACTAGATAATATTTCCAACGCCTATCCACATGCTTCATTCTGACCTCGGGTGTGAAAACCACACCACTTCTAAAAATGAAGACTCTCACCAAATCTTTGCATTTTTACACTCCACTGCTTTTGGACTGAGTGCCAACTTCAGCCACGGTTCTCATTTTCGATGCACCATTCATAGAATTTCCCTTTCACAAGAATGACTGTCTCAGGGGGACAATGGGGGTCAAGGGGGATTTTTTTGTTGTAAATATTTAATTTTCGCGCAATTTGGCGCATCAGATCGCTGCCACTTTATCCATTTTAGCCCTGAAAATCCACTGAAAACTACTTGAAAATCCTACTGAAAAACAGCTGAATTCTGCTGGAAATCCCACTGAAACCACTGAGGAATCCCCCCTTGAAAAACCCAATTTTTTCTTTGCAGAATCGGCTCTTATTCCAATTATCTATCCGCAGAAGCGGCTCTCAAACAACTAATCCTTCCGCTGTATCGGTGGTTGAAATGACTAAACTATTCTGATGTACATCGGCCGTCGGAACCTTTAGTCCTTCGGAGGGTTAATCCTTTCTCCAGCCGCAACGGTGGTCGTTCATTCCTCTGTGGGCTCCGATGACCCTACTCATTGGCTGTCGGAAGATCTAACCTTCCGACGCCTTTTTTTTCAATTTTTCCCCTTCATCGAATCAACTTCCTCCTTTCACTGGCGAAGAAGTTCCTTTTGCAGCCGCAATGGCGGAGCATGATTCTCCATATTCTTCCGATTGGCGACACAACCTAATCGGCGTCGATGCTCTTTCCACATTGGAAGCTTAGTTCCTTTGGCTTCCACAACGGCGGCACGCCAAACACTAACTTCCTCTGATCGGCACTTACTTAGAACAATTTTAAACTTTTCGGCATCGGTAGCCTTTCTAGTCGGAAGCCTTAGTGCTTTTCGCTTCCGCAACGGCGGAACATAAACCCTTTTCTCTTCCGAGCAGCGTCGGCAGTCTTTCTGATCGAAAGACTTAAGGCTTTTGGTTCCCTTCCGATTGGCCGCTCCTTCCTTAAAGAAATTTTTAGCTTCGGGCGTCGGTGGTCTTTTGGATCGGAAGCCTTAATGCTTTCGCTTCCGCAACGGCGGCTCATGAAACGCTTTTCCTTTCGATTGGCGGCTGTTTACTTGGAGCAATTTAAACCTCTCTACGGCGTCGGAGGTTTTCCTCATCGGCTGGCTAATTACTTTGGCTTCCGCAACGGCGGCACACCAAAGACTAACTCCTTCCGACGGCCGCACTTTACTTAAATTTTTTTTTTTTAAACTTCTTGCGGCGTCGGCGATCGGAGGACTTTTCCGTCAGGCATCTAGTCGTTTAGACTTCCACAAGGGCAGACGCCCACTTCACAAACTCTTCCGATGTGGAACACTTAGTCAAAAATTTTCGCAGCTTTCTCCAAACTATTCCAGCGTCGGCGGTCTCCATCATCGGAAGCCTTAAGGCTTTTGGCTTCCACAACGGCGGAAGTCCCTTCCACTAATTCTTCCGCAATGGTGGAACACTTGGGCAAAAATTTTCTGCAGTTCTCTTCGACTATTCCGTCGGCATGCTTCCACCTAGCTCTTCCGCTACGGCGGAAGTCAATTCCACTAATCCTTCCGCCACAGCGAAAGTCTTTTCCACTTAATGCTCCGATGAACCACTGTTCAAACACTTAGAAAAATTTTGGAATTTCTCCATTCATCCACCGTCATCAAATTTCCTGATTGCTGTTGTTCTTCTGAACATAGAAGGTAATTCTACCCTCTATCACTGCATCCTTCATGGCCCATAGAGGCCCATTGTTGCAACCTTGAGCTCTGATACCATTCTGTCACATCCCCATCCCTCAGACCGGTGAAGAGGACGTGACGAACACCAAGCATACGGGCAAACAGCCCCATGAACATAAACAAAAGACATCAATGCTGAAATTAAAGAAACTTAAATGTAACAGGAATGCTAAACATACAAGCATACATAGATGCATAATTCTTCAATCATACAGTGGAAGCAAACACACATACAATTCCAGCATTCAACATGTTCATTACAATTCATAGAACAATAGATATAATTGTAGAGATGAAGTAACAACAGTACTTATCTTTTGATGAAGAATCTCGCAACCAGCTACATCGCTACAACGTTCCACCCAACCATAGGCCAGCGTGCTCATCAATCTCTCAGCAACACTGCCACCCCCGAGCTGGGCATGATTCCTCCAAGGATAAGGGTCATTGCAGGCTTACACATAGCCAAGGGACACAATCAGCCAAACCAACACCACTGGGTTACCAGGCCTTCAACAATCAGCCAAGCCAGCACAGTCCGAAGACCAACCACTGCGTACTGTAGCAAAACAAACCCTTCACAGCTCCGTGAAGAAGGCAAGCCAACCGGTGACAGTCCCAAACGAAAGGTGAGTCACAGCTCAAGCCCACAAGGCAACTCAGAGTTGTTCTTGGCCCTAACATGGCCACAACAACTAGCTGCAACCCAAAACTAGGGGAATAACAGTAGCCCACACACACAATGGATGATGGCAGCAATTCATAGCCCACAGTGAATAGTAAACAGCACTCCCAGCATAGCCATGGGAGACTCAGCCAATGACTGTGGCAATCAATAGCCACAACTCACAATGCAAACGATGGCAGCTATACACAGTCCCAAACAGTAGGGAACCTCAGCCAACGACTGTGGCAATCAATAGCCACAACTCACAATGCAAACGATGGCAGCTATACACAGTCCCAAACAGCAGGGAACCTCAGCCAACGAAACGTGGGGAATATGACAGCTCCCGTCCCACAATGAAATAGCGGAAAACACTGAACTGGTGTGAAACACATAGGCACATAGCCCAGAGCGTGAATGGCTCCTGCACTCGAAATCTTGAGTGACAGCCACGATTTCACCCACTCCCTGCGTGAGGAAAACTGACGCAAAACTCCTATGCGTGAGGATAAAGGACATGACCAGCAAAATATGGGAACAACAGCCCACGAACAACAAAGAGAGCCCCCGACTGGTGCGTGAGGAGAACAGAACCGACCTCCGTGTGAGAGTAAACCGGCCAGGGAAGAATGGCATCGTGGAGAAGATGGAGGAATTGAATGCAGTCGTGGATGGAGTGGGCGCGTGGGCAAAGGCTGACAGCCTACCACACCCACCACCATAACTGCCTCAACTACCATCCATAATTGTCCCCCAACAACAAAACCAAGATGTTAAAGAGGTTGGTGAACAAGAAAGGTGGCAAACAAACAAAGGTGATAAAACATGGGTTTTTCCCCCATAGACTAAGGTTGGACATCCCCCCCCACCCCTTATCCTTTGGAATTATGCCCTTTTCATTCAACGTTGCACTGTCGTAGCTGGTTGTGGTTTATTTTAATTTGATGTGCGTGTTTACATGATGCCACATTATAGTGTGTCGGNGAAACATACACAACCAAATCGATGGTGGGGCTTTTGCCTTGAGCTCCTCACCATGATTAATTACATTATATACATCATGCAAACGGGGTCAAAACCGGGGTGTTACATGCATATTCATAAACCATTTTTTCCTTTCAACAATGTCCCCATTCCCAATTTGTTCATCCTTTAAGAAATTTTCCTACATAGTAAAAAAAATTGCTTGCACCAAATCTTATGTCTTTCAAACTAAACTGAATCTAAACTAACCTACACAAGTTGTTTTTCAACCTTTCCTCTAAGGTAAGATAATCCCCAGTATCTATTATATAAAATTTAATAATATCATATACAAATTTAAATCTCAGAACCTGCATCTTGTGGAATAACTTGTTACTACAAAGTTCATTTGGTAAGAACATTTCAAATGGAATATAGATACCCCTCCCTTTTAGGATTTATTGGCAATAAATTTCAATAACTTACACAATGGATTTGTTTCATAGTTGAAATGCTTCCAGTGGCATGTTGTCAAGAGAAAAGAAGATCAGAAAAAACAAAACAAAATATGTTTCAAGTTAATTTTATAAACTGTCTAGAAATTGATAGCACTGTTTTTTCTCTGCTTAATTCAATGTTCCTTATGTTTTCCCCATGGTAATTCATATAAAAACCATTATTGCATAAGACTGCCATTATCAACTAGAAGATCTTGTGAGGTTATTCATATTGCCGCTCACTGATGGTACTACTTCTTTGTTGTTTTAATTCATGTGTATTTTGTTAGCACTGAGAATGTACCCATGCTGTGAAAAGGTAGATCCCGAGGGTTATAACCACTTTAGATTGTATTCTGGCTTATGCAATCAAAGAGGGATCTATCGATGATTTAGAGACTTCTCACTCAAGATATTCAATCAATGATACTCTGAAGGTCAAATTTATAATAGGACAAGTTTGTTTTTAAATATTTGGTAGGACAATCTTGTAGGAGACCATTGGGAAATGGAGTAAAAAATCAGAGACGAGTTAGGTTGCAAGAGGTAGGGGTTTGAAAGAATCATTGACAAAGGCATGGTAACCATAATTTCCTTAGTATTGAGGCATTTTCAAGTTGATTAGAAGACAAAGAAGACAGTCCATAAAATAGAGCACCTAGCTAGGGTGAATTCTATAAAACTTTAGAAGAAATTGTTTTGAAAATGCTTGAACAATGAACATAGAGAATGCAAGATGAATTCTAGCCCATAAACTGATGTTCAAACGCAAAAACAAATACAAAATGGAGTGGGAAACTAGAAAAACAGTCACACAATAATATCACTTACTGAAGAAAGCAATGGCATAAGAATCTCTACCATAGAAAACCTTCAACATTTCACCTCTGCAATTTTATTCATTTTTAGAAAATTGAAACCTCTACAATCAAAGAGCCTATATGCTCTTGAAAATCCAACCCTGAAATATATCTATTACATATGAATATATAGTAAAACTACATCTACTCAATCTTAAATTCAAAATCCAACTACATTCTCAAAATAGAAACAGTTGCAACTGATTTCCTTCCTTTTAGGAGGCGGATTATTGAAAAATAGGCTTCAAATCCCCATATGCATATCTCAAATGGTGACATCTATCTGAATTCAAAGATATTTTTTTGTAATTCCATATTTTCCTGACAAAATCCATGTTTCCATTTTCTTAGATTCCACTCCAGATCCTTGGAATTTGCATTTTAATTTGATGACTCAAACAAGAATTTGAAAATATGGAAATTTTCCCTGTAAATTTCCCTTATATTCTCCCAAACTGTGATACCTCTGTAAAACCTGAAAGAGGTTATTGTATATTGGACCTTCCTAAAGAAAATACTCTTTCGGTTTCTTAAAATTCATCTTGGTTTTATGGAAACATGTGTTTGAAATTACTGTCTAAAACAATCATATTTCATAAAAACTTGCCCTACTGCTTTTACAATTGATATCTGACACTGAGTTGGTATATTCTAAAGTTGAATTGTATTATCTAACAACTATGATATGTCCATATCTTCTGTATCTTTGTCATCTGCTGCATCTACATTGTGACAAAACTAACAATGACCTTAAAAAATCCTTGCTCCAAGTTGAAACCCAGTACCATTGGCACAACAATAAAATATACCAGTTTGGAATTAAAATCTTGTGTTTAAGAGCAACATTCAAATATGCCTTTGGAACTATTGCATGAGGTTGTGATAATTGGTCAGCGAACACATCTGCTAAGACAAATTATATGTTGTATATTGATAAGTTACCTTCATAGCTGTGTTTCGACAAAACGACCGTCATTTTAAACCTTAAAACCATCAAATACCAAGTGATATTCTTGAGGAACATCAGGATGATCCACATTAAAAAATAGCTGGAATTGTATTCAGGATAGACCAGTCCTCGTTTACTGATTTCTCCCTTAGCTGGAATTATATTAAGAAGTTCTCACATCCTATCCTCGCTTTTCTGTTTTAAAAACTTTCGGTGGAACATGAAGGCCTTTTTGAAGTTCACGATCCGCACCATTTGTTCCACATTGACACCAACTGTTACACTACACGACGCCTATTGTGAGCCATCCAAGCAGAAGAAGACAAATTACGCTCAACCTTTCAATATTGAACAAAGAGCACTTTCACCAAGTGAAAAATTTCGAACCCGTTTATCAATTTTTCAAAACAAGGATATGGTAGCACGTGTCCAAACTTGCACCCCGCTATGAAATTCCGCTGAATTTTAAACCATTAACTTCGCTGTACTTTCCCGCAGTGGAATTTTTTTAAACGGTTGATCAGTTTGGCAAAAAATGTGGTGTGGACGCGCGTTTTGGATTTGCATGTCCATATAAGAATTCCAATTACTTTGAAATTTTGTTTTCTCGTGCATGTTGTTGTAGCAGAATCCATATGATCGGTCGATCTGTTTGGTTGGGTAATATCAGCTCAACACGCGTCTTAACCTGCACACTATATAAAAATTCCGCATATCGTTGAAAAATTAACCTGTATGCATTTCTGCCAGCGAAATTATTTCAGTCCGTCAGATGATTTGGTATTTTTACATGTACCGTTGATCCACCTTCCATTTGCATGAATTCACATCAATCTCTTCAAGAACGTTCCCACTGTAAATTTTTTCTTGGTCGCATGGAGCTCCAGTTGTCCAAAGATCGTATTTATTGTGAGGGCATTTGACTGCAGAGGAAAAACTACAAAGCGGCCGTCTCTCTCAGCTGCGAATTCGCTCCCTTTATAAATCCCAATATGCACTGCAGAGTATCTTTTTGCATCCTCCACACATTTGACGAACATCTATATCAATTCTTACTGGCATCACATCAGCAACCATTCCTCCGCCAAAGACTGAACAACTGATATTGAGCAGGTAGCACAAATGTATTTCAAGGGGACAATGTTTCCATCCTTTAGGGAACACTTCCCAACATAAAATAGATATGAAAATTAATTATTACAACAAAATTATTAGAACCATAAATATTCCCACTTAGCTTCTATATGTTTTTCAAATCACTTTACAAAATTTGCTCGGTGTTAAATAAAATCAGCATGTGTAACCATCATTAGAAACTACTCAATTATCATGAGAACTTAAGCTTCAAAACAACTTTGCAAGTACAAAAAGTTTGGGAAGTGAGGAACTCTTTATATATACATACATAAAAGGAAATTACGAGTACATACCAATATCCTAATAAAATATGGTACAAGTCAGCTCTCCAAACCCTAACTAGGGAATCCACCATAAATAACAAACCCTAGCCATTGACTCCTAGCTAGGAATCACCCCCAACCCAAGTTGTTCGCTTCACTAAGAGCAAAGATCTACCACTAGTAAGCTTACACGTTATAAAATATTCTTTGATACCTACACTTGCATCTCACAAGCATATAAGAGAAACAATATAGTCTCCCTTTATCTTCTCCACATCAAGCACTCCAGGAGGTACTAGGGTTTCCAATGATACAAAACCTAGTCTTCTTCTCTCACAAGAACCACAAGAACAAGTGTTCCCATTGTTCCTCTAGGGTTTCTCCAAAACCCTATCTTACCTTCTCTTCTTAGTGCATACCCTAACCCTATCACATAGCTTGCATCAACATAAGAACCCTAGTGCTCCAAAAAAAAATATACAAAGAAGAAGAATACATATTGGAGAGACAATCTTTCTCTATCTCTCAAATATCTAATACAAGTATGTGATTGATATGAATAATGGAAAGAATCTCCTCCTTTTATATGTATGATAAGTGTGAAAGGACAAAAATAATAAAGTGGACAAGGCCCACAAGTAAATAACTTGAACTAATCACTAGATAGCCACATCTGAAGTGCTCTAACTCTAAGTAACACATGTCAAACTCCAAGGTAAGCATTCCCATCTAGCAAGGATCAAAAGGTGAGTGTTCCACAAGAAATTTCCAAGCCTCCTCATCCAAGGTCATCAATGCTCCAACATTCTAATGCTGCTTTTAAGGCATGTGCTCTTTCGGATCCATCACACTCCATTAACTCTCCATAATCCAAGCATCCTTAACTCAAGCACAAATCTCCATGTAAATAACCAAGTGGCCCCATACTACCTATGGCTAGACAAACTCCAAAATTTCCAATGGTCATCCTCCCAAGCAAGCAATCAAGCCCTCCAATTGTGCCTCATGGAGAATGCCACCATGCCACGTAGGTCTCCAACCTTCCAAGGAAGTGTGCCGCATAAGATTCAAGTCAAGGTATATAAATACATGAGTAATATATCTACATTGTGTATGCACAATACAATACAACCGAGGGTAGCCAACACACAATGCACTCCTCATCAAATGAAGCACCGCCAAACATGTTGTAAACACTTCCAAAATAACACCAAAATAAAACAATGATGGAGACACATAAAAAAAATTATATACATGTATTTACTAATATGAACAGGTTTAAGGTTTGTTCATCATATGGATATTCACAATTAAACATATAATTATAATTTTTTATTTTGTTATTTAATAGTTAGATTTCTAATAAGTCCCCTCTTAAGATATTTTGTTCTTAAGGGGCGATGGAGTGAGTTGTGCTTAAAGGTACTTCTCAATATGTTAATTTGAATAAGTGATTCCCCATTCTTAGCTCATCTAAATCATAATTTATATTAAAACATGAATTAAATTTAATGAGAAAAAATACAACATAACAATTACAACTCCAAAGACTAGGCCAAAATATAACTGAGATTGGTGGAGAGATGGAGTATCTACAATGAGAAACAAAAAAACATGAAAATAGATCCTTGATTTATGTCCCTAGTGCAATTAGGAACTAAATTATGTACTATGAATAAAGCAAAAGTTCAAAATATTCAAATTCAAATCTTGTTCCATGAATCTATGTTCACTTTGGCCAATTTTCATTGTATTTAGTTTATCTAATGTTGCTAGTGGTCCATCTATTGCTAGTGGAGCTATTGGTTCTATTGGTAATGTTGCAAATAACCCTATATTTGAAATATAGCAGGCCCAAGAAAATAAATACCCCTTGTGGAAGAATGTAACAAGGAAACCAGGGCCTAGGGAAAAGTTGGTTGGGAGAGAAAATGTGGTGTGGACTTGTAATTTGGGTTTATATGTCTATATTTTCATAGAGGGCTTCTAGACATATAGACCCAAATTACAAGTGGTTGGGGGAGAAAATGTGGTGTGGACTTGTTATTTGGTATGTGGATAATTTTGCATCATAGAGGGCTTCTAGCCCTAGATGGAATGTGGCAACTTAGATTCTTGTTTGGGGGATTGGAAATGGGTCGGTGATGCCTTCGAATTTGATAGCGTTCATATAAGGGGTAGTTGACCCAGTGGAATACATTGTGTAGGAGGATCAATGGAATTTGAGGAGGCTTGTGAACAAGGCATGTGGATTTGCATTTCGTAGTTAAATCACATTGGAGTCATTATTGTGCATAACATGGCCATTGAAACATGGCACTTGTAGTCTAGAGTGGGAGTTTCACTTGTGTGTCCTATAAGGGCTCATGTAGGATACCTTTAAGAGCTTAACACCACATAATATTATTGGCCTCCGTTGCCTGTAATTTAAATAGAGAAAGGAGATATTCTTTGCACCCATATCATCATAGTGTATTATTTTCTTTTTACTTATCTTCTTGGAGGAAGTCACTAGGGTTTTCTCGTGAACCCTAGGTGGAATTATGAAGTCTAGAGGATATGCCTTCATGTGAAATTTTCAATTGTAGACGATATGTTCATGGTTATCTTGTCTTTATCTCTCTCTAAGTATTCATGTGTACTCTTTCTCTCTCTCTTAGAGATGTTGGGGCTTCTTGGTCTTCTTGCAATTTCTTGGAGAATATTAGAGTTCTAAGGTTGGGGTTTATCCCATGGAAATTGAAGATTACGTTTTTGATATAAAAAAATGCGCGAGAATTGCATCTCAAACTAGATCTAGGAGCTAGAACAATTTCACCATCAAAGTGTTTGACAAAATATGCAAGAGAAAACAAAGAGACAATAAATAGCTGGAACAACACATGTGAAAGGTGCTGATTACTTGTCATATTATTATCATACATCATTTATAAAACATTGGAGAAATTCAAGTGGCTCTGGAAGCCAATTAGAGTTGTGCATGTGTCAAGGTGAGAAATGACCTCAATCCCCGCTAGGTGGACCAATGGAGATCCAACTCATCCCAAACAGTCACGAATACTCATGTGAACATTGGTGAGGTGTGCTGGGTCATTAATGAGTCCTAGACAGACATGGGTGAGAATATTGAGGCGAGTGGAGTGCTCTAGGTGGCAATAAATGCTCCCGGGGGAGCAAAAACAGGCCAAATACACCAGTAGTGCACTTGGTCAATCCTGGACCCCACAAATCAAGGAGGTAGCGCTCCAATGCATTAATGAGGGAGAACATGGGTTGGGTTGACCAAACTAGGGTGCTATTGTAGGTGTGAACATGCCAAAATAACCATATATTTAGCAGAATTAACTCTCCTAAGTCTAAACCATAGGATATCACTACATGTGGGAAAATAAACTTATCCTAAGGTCAAAAATATGTACTAAGGGTGTATTACTTCTCCTACACCCTCCTTAATCCACACTTAGTACTTCTCATGATTTTGAGGCCTTGGAAACTAAGGCACAAGTCACCTTTTAAATTTTTTATTAATCCATGTAACAAAGGTAAGGAGGAAAACCTCATGGGACAAAAACTCCCCTCAAAAAAATGGATTATGACATAGAAAAAAACTATACATATACTACAAACTAAAAAAAAAATGTTTGGAGGAATCTTATTCTTGGGAAGAAGTGGAATGTGCTCAACCAACTCAGGAACAGTTGCATGATGAATCCTTAGATCGCGTAGAACAACTGAAATGCACTGATGGGAGAATGAATGGCGCTGTTCAGACTTAAACTTCGAACCAAACATTATTCCATGCCTGAAAGAGACTGAAGATGCTTGAGAATAGGTGACCCCAAGCGATTCATAAGGATCTTGAAGCATCAACTTCGAATGAAGGTTGTAATCAGTTACAAGAATATGGAACAAGAGTCCCAAATGTGCCATTGTGATGGCAAAGGTTTCTCCATCTTCATATGAACTTGAACGAACTCTGCTAGTGATGGTGGAGGGATAAATAGGGAAAATAGTGTGAATCAATGAGAGTTCTTCACTTGACATCCAAACCTCTCCTTATTTTGAACCAATACTCTCATGTGAAGAAAACCCATGTTCCAGAGAAGGCTCTCTACGAACATCAACTAGCAATACATCTTTCCCATTCGTAACAGAAGACATAGAGGAGAATGGTGTAGAATGGATAGATAAATATTCAGTAGTATTGATGGCATGAACTCGTATGCTCTCTTCATGAAACATAGCTTCTTGACAAGGAGAGGAATCCACAGAGGAAGAAACTTGGGCTGGATAATTTGTTGAATATTTGGCTACTTTTTCTTCTTTATTTCGAATAGCTTCTTGAGAAATGCATGAGGCTGAGATCATAGAAGAACACATAAGGAGGTGCCCATTTTCTTTCTCTCCATATATCTCACATCTTCTTGCTGTATTCCAAGAGCTTCATCTAGATTCTCCAAAGCTCGAATGGGTAATCAGCAGAATCTCTGAGGTAGCGCATTGTAATAGGTATAGCTAGACACATAGTATCATAGGCTCTATCATTGTCATTAAGCCAAGCATCCTTCTCTTGATAGGAATCTGGCTCTCTCACAGCACCAATGGACACATCATAGAGACATTGCCTCTTGATATATGCACACATCTTTGAATTCCCTTGAGAATAGTTGATTGGAGAAAGGAGAGGAACAACTTTCGAATCCATTAAGTTGTTGTAAAAACTTTCGAATCCATTAAGTTGTTGTAAACAATTGCAATGAAAAACACTCACATAAACTGGAAATATGACCTAAACAACAACTCAACCTCACAAGATTTGTTGCAGCTCCAACAAGCTCTGATACAATCTGAGAATCGCATCTCAAACTAGATCTAGGAGCTAGAACAATTTCACCTTCAAAGTGTTTGACAAAAGATGCAAGAGAAAACAAAGAGACATAAAATAGCTGGAACAACACATGTGAAAGGTGTTGATTACTTGTCATATTATTATCATACATCATTTATAATACATTGGACAAATTTGAGTGGCTCTGGAATCCAATTGGAGTTGTACATGTGTCAAGGTGACAAATGACCTCAATCCCCCCTAGGTGGACCAATGGAGACCCAAGTCAGCCCAAACAGTCATGAATCCTCATGTGAATGTTGGTGAGGTGTGTTGGGTCATTAATGAGTCCTAGACATGCGTGGGTGAGAATATTGAGGTGAGTGGGGTGCTCTAGGTGGCAATAAATGCTCCTGGGAGAGCTAAAGTGGGCCAAATACACCACTAGCGCACTTGGTCAAGCCTGGAACCCACAAATCAAGGAGGGAGCACATGGGTTGGGTTGACCAAACTAGGGCACTGTTGTAGGTGTGAACATGAGAAAATAACAAGATATTTATCAGAATTAACTCTCCTAAGTCTAAACCATATGATATCATTGCATGTGGGAAAATAAAGTTAGCCTAAGGTCAAAAATATGTACTAAGGGTTTATTACTGCTCCTACAAAACGTAGAGTGGATTGGTGAAGAAGAGGACATTTTCTTGAAGTGTGTGTAGGAGAGATTCTTGCATATTGGATCTTCTTCATTGAGCTAGGGTTTGTTGATTTACCCTAGCTAGGTATTTTTGGATAGTTGGAGTTTTGACTGAGCGTTGATAGATATCTATGCTATGTACTTGTACTTAATCTTGAGCTTATATATGAACTTTCCAACTATCCATATATTGTGCTATATCCATATTTGGATTTCAGCTATAGATCTTCTTTATGCATTGTTATTATGATAGTGGATTATATCTTACTAATTTGATATAAATAAAAAGGAAAATTGTTAAGTGTATTAACA
>LPNX010081967.1:17214-66300 GCA_001517045.1 Pseudotsuga menziesii | reverse complement strand
ATGAAAAAAACCTCGGTCGAGGGCTTGATAAGCCCTCGGTCGAGGTATTAAAACCTCGGTCGAGGGCTTTATAAAACCTCGGTCGAGGTACATTTTTTTGATTTTGCTGAAATCCGCTTGCCAAAAAGTGTTACCCAGGTCCGTGGATTCACCCAGTATCATAGATAGTGGCAGAGAATGATTTTAAAACACTTGCAGATTGCCTGATAAGATATATCTAATAAGCACTAGAGAATAGAGATCACTCAAAATATTGTCATATCCTTTCCAAGTGCATAGCACTCTAATAACAAGCTTATCCAGTCATACAATGAAGGTAGTGAATGGTTGCATGCCTTTTGGGCACTGTGGAAAATATATACATTGTGTTCACCCTTTCCACATTACCTATTGTTCCTTTTTTGACTTGGCTCCAAGTTTTGACCTTGTAATTATCTCCCACACTGAAGATATGTGCCCTCCATTAATTCGTTGGTGTTAACTACCTCTAAATGAGTGTTAATTGATTGAACTTAACTTAACTAAAATGGAACTAAATTTAACTGAACTGAACTGAAATGAAATGAATGTAACTGAACTGGAATGAACTGAACTGAATGTAACTGGTGCTTCACTATCAGGGTCATCTTCAACAACCACTTTGCATAAATTAAGGAATACATTCCTTAATTAACTGAAACTGTTTTCCACAACTTGGACTTAACTGATGTCTTTGCAACTCGAGTTCACTGGAGGTATGACATATGCAATTAGAATATTTACTCCATCTCTATGTGTTGGTGCAAAATATTAAACAAATTATAACATATATCCAACGATTTAATTGTCAACCTAGAGAGAGTGTAAACTTGTGAGGTACATACAAAATATATGCAAGGGCAGAGTGTCGCTAAACTTAATCTATAACTGAATTGAATCTAATTGCAGAAAACAGGAAATTGAATAAATTAACTTGGTAAAGAAGAACTGAAATTGCATGAAATAAACTGGTATAAAGAAATTAACAATAACTGGTGAGCTCACGATAAATATATGCTAACAATTCATAAGCAAAACATAACTGAAAATCTATATGAACAACTCATAAGAAAGAAATTACTGAAAATCTATATTAACATGGGAGAATCAAAGGATGTGCATTAAGCATCATCTCCATTACATAACAATCAAGAATCCACTCTATGACTAACTCTGAACTATTCTCTACTTCTAAACGACTAGAGAGATCTCTAACCAAAATCAAGAGATAGCCCTCCTATTTATACATGAATTCGAGATAATTGATCATAATTACAGATCCACTATTATCTCAACTTATCCCTCAAAATCCTCAACAAAATCTACAACTCATCCCTTCAAATCCTCAACAAATATTGGATGAGATATTCTCTCCACATTTCCATGATCTTCTCCTTGGAGTTAGCTCACATCTAGAAGATGAAATTCCAATATGAGGTTAGGTGGTCACTTTTGAGCTTGTTAAAGTCTTCAAATACGCCTGTAAGCATCACCAAACTCACCCAACTTTAAAGTATAATGAAAATATGTTATTTTTCTCAATAATTAACCACAAATTCACTCAAAATACTCAAAAATAAATGATTTGGGAAATGGTAATATAAACCCACGTTTATTATGAAAGTGGTGAATATTAATGGTTTTATGGAAGGATAAAATAGGAATAAGGTGATAAATGGTATGTGAAAGGTGAATAAAATGTGGTCTTTTTGCGGCTCAACATTCCCCCCGACTTGACTGATTGCATGTCCTCATGCAACTATGCATTGATTCTCTTTAAAACTTTTGGCTTTGCAGTTGGGATTTACATGATGATGGTATGTAACAGTAAATCATTCCAGGATTTGAAATGCATGAGTGGTAGCAATTTTTTTCTTCTTATATATATATATATATTTGTGGCTGGTTCTTGTGTGACAACCATAACAAATGTTGGTTCTTGTGTTAACAACATTTGCTTGTTTTATATATATATGCTGCAATACATAAGATTTAAAAGTACACATGCATTAGAAATGATGAGCCATCAATGTATAGTAGAAAGCCTTTTCTTCATATTATGAATCATGCCAAGATATATAGCAATGTGTAACAAAGCATAGTTTGGGAAAGACATGTTGATTAAGGGTAAATGATATGATAAATATGTAAAATGGTAATGAATAGTTCCCCCCCAACTTAAGATGTATTAGGTTTTTGAAAAGGAGAAAGGGAATGTAGTGAGGGAATTTTCCAAATTCATTCATTTTCTAGCATTTAAGGAATTACACGGTTAAAGATTAGAAAACAACATACCTCCACTTACCCAAAAAGTTGATGAACTTATGTAATAGGAATGTGGTTGTTGCTGCTGAATATAATGTGAAATGAAGGATTTGAACTGCTGCTTGGTTGGATGAAGTAAAAGATGAGAGATGAAAGTACAACTGTGGCACTCTCATATGGCTGAAGTATGCTGCTGTAAAACTGTTGATGGAGTCATGCAAAGTATGTAGTATTCACCTGCTACAAAACCCGATGGTACAATCCTTACCATTCGAATAAATGTGTCGATGTCGAACATGGAAAGAAGTCGTTGGATTACCGACCATTCATGAGTGTCGTCAACCAATGCTTGGAAATCTCACCATTGATGTCAATGAGTGACAAGGTACCTAAGTACATCGTGCAAAGTGCGAATAAATGAGTTGATGTCGAGCCACTTGCAAGATCTAATGATCAAGGGACATTGATGTATTCCCATGATTGTCTACGAGAGAAATTTCCATTAAGGCATGCAAGCCTCAAGGTAATAAAAATGAACTCTAGTCCCTATCCTAGATAAGGTGTTGAGTTCGATGGGGCAAGACTTGCTGAAAGGTGGGCCTTAAGGAATCCCACATCAGTCAACACGAGTTGTACATAATGAGTGGTAGGACTATAGATGAAAATATATGAACGTCAAATAGTTTTTATGGCAGGGATAAAAAAGTAATGTAGTCATCAAAATGAAACTGAATGGTTTTATTCATAAGGAAGCAAATATAAACAGAAAATGAGGAAAAATGTGTGCGACTCAGAAAGGTAGGCATGCAGGAAGTCATGATGTATGAGGTAGAAAAAGTAGACTCTAACATGGATGATGAATAAGCTTGGAAGGAAAAATGGTAAGTAGTCATGACATGGCATAACTAGTTTCTGAAAGTACTTTTTTGTAGCAGCAAATGTCGTGACATACATAGTGGAAACTTAGCTTCTTCAAGCTTTTAATGGAACATTTTTCCTGAAAATATTTTGCGATTCTAAAAATCAATTTTGCATGCCATTTGTCTTTAAATTTGCAAAAAGGTTATCATTTTCCTGCAACAGACTTGTGAGAGCATTGAAAATTCATGAAATTACGTGCTTAATAAAAAATTGAAATAAATAAAATGCTCTTATACTTGAAAGTAGCAATGCATATTAAGCAACCCTTCTTGTCAAAAACCTGTTCTTGAGTAACTTGTGAAAACAAGTTAGTGCAACAATCATAAAATTTGAGAAGATTCTAAGTTTCATTTAAAATTTAAAATTTATGATTTTATTTATTAACTAATACTTTTTAAGATAAGTACATCTTTATGTAATGATTGAGGGACAGAGAGAGAGGGTCGACCCTTCCAGGCTTCTAATGGTTGACCCCTCTAAAAGCAGACTATCTTAATGAACTGGATTAGAGAGGAGTGTGCGAAATAAGCTATTTTTCTGATAAGTTTAGCAGTTTTAATGGTCATGCAGATGCCCCCCTTGCCCAACTGAAGATGTTGCGAGGTCCCACTACGCAAAAAATAAAAATTAAAAAGAATGCCTAGCTGCGACAGCAGCTACCTTCTATTTCAAAGTCACATATTAGTTTTATTATTTTATATTTTCCTTATATTACATTTAACATTTATATTTTGTTTAATTACCTAATGTTAAGTTGTATTTATATATATATTTTAATTGTTGTGTTATAATAACATTTTATTATTGTTATAACACATTTATTATTATTGTTGAATTGTTCTTTCTTATCTTTAAATTCAATTTATTTAAAAAACAACAAACGATCTATTTTTATATTTGACCTAAATTTTTATTTTTTTTAAATGCTTTTTTTTTTATGGAAGAAGTTTCCATAGATATGAAAAGAAATAGCTGAACACATCTACCCATAAGACTGCATGATTTACTAATCAAAATTTTAAATAAAAAAACGATGCCATGAGATATTAAGTCATAACTTTAAAAGGAATAACAAGACATAATACAATAACCTGTCTGCCCAAGAGAAACTATGACATAAGCACCAATAAAAAATTAATATGATAATCACTAAATATTCAATATCCCATATCCCATATGAAGTTTAATTAATTAAAAAAAAATACCTAAACTTCTATCTCATACATCAACCCTAAATATTATAAACTTCATTTTTTTATTAAAAGGGGTTGAGGAAAAATACAACCGAATGTTTTTTTTCAAAATTCCAAAAGATACGTCAAAGAAATACAACTCACTCCAAAGTTAGGAAATTCAAACTTATCATCTTGTCGCCTCCCATTCCAATATAATATATACAACTCTATTACAATTGCATTACCATATTTCTTAATGTATGACAAAATTTCCATAAATGTGATTTCTCAGTAGGAAAAATATCTGTAGTCAACAACGAGAATTTTTACTTCATAAAAGTTAGTTGCATGCAAAATCAAATCAGCTCGAGGACCATCATATTCCACATTTTGTAAACTTGTAAACATAATTTTCAAAGGAAGGACATAACATGCTGTAAACACCATGTCTTTTATTAGCCTTTATTGCCTTCATAGATATCAGTAGCAACAGTGGTTACCTTGATAGAGCGCATGAGCCACCATTATTGGGGGAGAAGCTATATAAAATAAAAACATGAATACGCTTTCTCTGAGGTGATTTGTAGTTTTCTCATCAATTTTGTGTAATTACATCATCTCATTCTAAATTTGCAGTGGCATTATTATCCTTCATTCACGTTTGGACGATAAAACCAACTACTTCCATCTCCGATTCTTTGTTTCTCCTTCCCATGGTTTTATGTTGCTGCCCGGGTAAACTAGATTGTAATATAAAAAGGGGAATCACGATCCAATCCCACGTAGGTAAGTGTTAGGTGTTAAAGTCTTCGTTGTCACAATTGCACGGTCCATATCATTTAAAACTCGGTCGTACAAGGACTAATGAAAGAGTCAAAGGTTTCGGAAGGTGCATCCAACAAACACAAAATAACTTCTGGCAAATATCTATTGTCGCTTTGGAAATTACCGGGTTAAGTTCAAGCTGTTCTCTAACCTAGGGTTTTTATAATAACAATAAACAGAAAATAATATTGATTTATAGTATATAAAATAAATAACAAACAGATGGCTCTTCAATCGCAAAGTGTGATTCATATACAACCTAAGGCTAGCCCTTCAACCAGCAGCTAACGGACCACGGGTATGGTCAAGTTCATGGTGAGGCACTACTATTGGTGAGATTAGTGGGCTACTGATCGCTTTACAAATTATCGATATACTTCTGATCAGATTTAATTACTAAGATCATAGAGAATATTTCTTATGCCAACTCATTTTCACCCCAGCCTCGGGGTTTCTCTTGAAGATTTTCGTTAATCTTAGACCTTGAATCAATTTAGACGCGTAAGTACTATGAAGAGACTATCCAGTATAAATAAGAATAATCGCCTTTCTTTTCTCTCTTCAAAGATTGAAACCTAAAATTAATTGGATTTATAGGTATGACAAATTTCTGTGAAGAAGGAGGAAGGTGAGAGTAATAGTACCTAGAAGTGGAGTAATTGTAAAGATTCCCAATGGAAGAAAAACGATGAGGGCTACATCTGCTTCAGAATGAAGAATTACGTAACGCAACATATACTCCACGCATCTGAATACGAGCGTGAATCTTAATCTATCTCTCTTTTAATTGGCTTGCGTGCAGATTCAAACACAATCTTCCATAGATACATAGCTCTCAGCACTAAAAAATCTACTTGGCAGTTCGTGGTTCTCAAAATACATTTCATCGCTCAAGAAATAGAATGCCTCATATGCTAGTCAACCAGAACAATGAAATGTTGGGATGAGTATGACTTCGATATGCTGGAGTGGAGTATAGCTCTTCATCCTTCCACCAAATCCTTCGGTGAGCGTAACCTTCTTAAATATTCCATATTTGGGAGTGGTAATGGAGGAAGAAGACTCCCCCGTGAGCAAGAGCGACCTATGCTACTTGTGTACTTCCTGGTGATCGCACACCCTTCCTTAACAACTATTTGGCACCTAGCACAAAAATACGACAATTTGATCCGCATGGTTAGATAAACCTACAAGTGATTAGATACAATCGCCAGATAGACAGGTGGTTGGCGATTCTTCAGTCCTTTTTTGTTAGCATATTCAGCAATTAAATGAAAAGATGTTATCAAAGGAGATGCATGCGGGCTCATCTTCAATAAATACTTAACCTTCCCTTTAATGCAAGGAGACCATTTTGAGCTAGATATAGATAGGATACTACTCGAAGATCGTCACCATAAATGCATATGCTTTGCTGCAGAAATATATTATTAAAGCGATTGCCAATGCAAAGGTCTTTTCGATCATCTACTATATGCATTTAATAATAAGTTCAGGTCTTTGCAGTTGCTTTTTTTCATCTAATATATTATTAAAAGACCTTTGTAGTTGCTTTTTTTTCATCTACTAAGTGCATTTTAATAAATGAATCAAATTTTCAGTTGCTTTTTTTCATAAATATTTTTATATTTAAAGGATTAAAACTATTTTTAATTTCTAACAAAATTAAAAACAAAATAGTAAATAAGACAAAGATGAAAATTTTAGTAAATAAAAACATTAAAGCTAATTTAAGTATCCTATATGGTAAAATTAGAAATAGAAACTAAAACCTACCTACTCTATTCTACTTGGATTTTACTATCATTTACGTGTAATGAAATTTCCATTGGAACCATACATGTAAAAGCAGTAAAAGAATATTTACATACAATTTTACAAAATGAAATTTAATATGTATAAAATTATGCAAAACTAAGTGCTGAAAATGTAAGTTAATGAAATAAAAGCAAAAACAAAACTGATCTAAACTAGTACTCACTTGGATCCATTGTTCGATGCAGCTTTCTTTTGCATGATGATCACTGGAGATCCATTCTTCATCCTCCTCAATTTCTTTCTCGCATACTTGTTTCTTATCAGATGTATAGAACTCTTCATATGCTGGGTCTTCCTTTGCTTCTGGAGGAGTGGTTGCATTTTTAATTGCAGTCAAGATCTCCTCTTCTTGAGAAGAGGAGATCCCGACTATTGCAAGGATATCAGTGAGCAATTCCAAATCCAAACTTATGCTCATCAAATCAAATGCTTGAAAAACAAGTACATGACAAATGTAGAAAAATCAGTGCGAAATGCGTTAGTACAAAACAAGGGCAAAAACAGAAATTAAAAGTGCACAAAAATATGTACAAACAAAAATTAAAAATAAGTTAGTATGAAATAAAGGCAGGCCCAAAAAAATGAAAGCAATCCAAATTGAAAATGAAAAAGGGAAAATTTGCATAAAAACAAACTCGCATTTGCAAAAAATGAAAGAAAAAAATCTTGCAAAAAAATAAACACGCTTGCAGAAAAAACAAAGGAACAACCAGGCTTTGGGGCACCCCACTATAGTGGATGCATTTGGCTGTTACACCATGGAAATCCAAAAATTTCGTAGTGAAGTCGTCCTTTCATCTTACTGTTTTCCCCTCCCTCTTGTTGTGTAATATAAAAGTAATCTATCTATCTATCTAAACTCTGATCCCTTTTAGCACCTCCCCGACAATGGCGCCAAAATATTGGTGAAAAATATTAAACAAATTATAACATATATCCAATGATTTAATTGTCAACCCGGAGAGAGCGTAAACTTGTGAGGTACATACAAAATATATGCAGGGGCAGGGTGTCGCTAAACTTAATCTATAACTAAATTTGAATCTAAGTTAAGAAAACAGGAAATGACATAAGGATAAATCTAATTGCAGAAAACATGAAATTGAATAAATTAACTTGGTAAAGAAGAACTGAAATTGCATGAAATAAACTGGTATAAAGCAATTAACAATAACTGGTGAGCTCACGGGAAATATATACTAACAATTCATAAGCAAAACATAACTGAAAATCTATATGAACAACTCATAAGAAAGAAATTACTGAAAATCTATATTAACATGGAAGAATCAAAGGATGTGCATTAAGCATCATCTCCATTACACAACAATCAAGAATCCACTCTATGACTAACTCTGAACTATTCTCTACTTCTAAACCACTAGAGAGATCTCTAACCAAAATGAGGAGAGAGCCCTACTTATACATGAATTCAAGATAACTGATCATAATTACAGATCCACTATTCTCTCAACTTATCCCTCAAAATCCTCAACAAAATCTACAAATCATCCCTTCAAATTCTCAACAAATATTGGATGAGATATTCTCTCCACATTTCCATGATCTTCTCCTTGGAGTTAGCTCACATCTAGAAGATGAAATTCGAATATGAGGCTAGGTGGTCACTTTTGAGCTTTTTAACGTCTTCAAATACACCTGTAAGCATCACCAAACTCACCCAACTTTAAAGTATAATGAAAATATGTTATTTTTCTCAATAATTAACCACAAATTCACTCAAAATACTCAAAAATAAATGATTTGGAAAATGGTAATATAAACCCATGTTTATTATGAAAGTGGTGAATATTAATGGTTTTACGGAAGGAAAAAATATGAATAAGGTGATAAATGGTATGTTAAAGGTGAATAAAATGTGGTATTTTTGCGGCTCAACAAAAATATATGTGCCCTCTATTAATTCGTTGGTGTTAACTACCTCTAACCAAGTGTTAATTGATTGAACTGAACTGAACTAAAATGGAATTGAACTGAAACGAATGTAACTACACTGAAATGAACTAAACTGAATGTAACTAGTGCTTCACCATCAGGGTCATCTTCAACAACCACTTTGCATAAATTAAGGAATATATTCCTTAATTAATTGAAACTTGTTTTCCAGAACTTGGACTTAACTGATGTCTTTGTAACTTGAGTTCACTAGAGGTATGACATAGGCAATTAGAATATTTACTCCATCTCTGTGCTCATCTCACTTATCATTTAACCAATTATGCATGTTCCATGAGTGTTTAATTAATCTTCTTTATCATATCATACTCAGAAGAATTGTTCCCAACCTATGATCATATGTATTACCATGGGTCATATATTCATATGCTAAAGTAAAACACTCTAGGGGTAGCTAATCCCTAAAGGAGACTTATAGCATCTGGAGACCAGACTATCCATACATCACATAGTATATCCAACCTTGATACAACACAAGACTCATGAAATTAATACAACATAAGTTTCAGACATGATAAAACACACGTCTCTTACCTTGACATAACACAAGGTCCTAATATTAATACAACATAAGATCCTGATATTAATACAACATAATATGATAGTACATGCCTATGTCATACCCTTAACAACCTAATTTGAAACAACACAACATCTTAACTTAATACAATATAAGTTGATGAACTTAATTCAACACAAGTTCTAGACTTGATACAACACAAGTCTCATGAGCACGTTTATGAACTTAATACAACATAAGTTAAATACTTGATACAACACAATCCTCATGGCTCCCGATGTTGTACATTTAACAATATCTCTCAACGAGGGATACATTTTGTGCCATACCAAGCATATCTCGGGAGTGTCTAAAATTCGTCACAAATAGAGGCTTTGTCATCAGATCTGCAATTTGCTCATCAATAGCTATGTACTGGAGTTTTACAATTCCTTTTTGGACCATGTATCGAATGAAGCGATACTTCATTTCTATGTGTTTTGACTTGTCATGAAAAACAATATTTTCAGAAAGCTTTATAAATCTATGGTTGTCACACATGATCACTGTAGGCTCTATCTTTACATTGAACAATCCTCCAAGTAGATTTCTTAGCCACACTACTTCTCTGCAATAAGTACTAGCAACAATGTACTCAGCCTTTGCAGTGCTCTGGGAAATTGAACCCTACTTTCTGCTAGACCATGAAATCGTAGCAGAACCCATGCTGAAACAATACCGAGAAGTTCTGTTTCGATCAATGATGCTACCACCCCAATCAAAATCAGTATATCTAAGCAATAAAACTCCTTCATTAGAGGCATATCTAAGTTCATAAGCAATTGTACCGTGGAGGTATCTCAAAATATGCTTACATGAAACCCAATGTTTGTATCTAGGATCAGTCATGAACTAACTCAAAATGTTATCTACATAGAAAATGCATGGCCTCAAATGTATCAGGTACATCAATGAGCCAATCAACTATTTGTATAATGTGGGGTCCACTTGATCTGATCTAGTATCAGTCTCATGGAGTTTCATCAATTTGGAATCCATTGGAGTATTTATGGATTTACAATCCACCATGCTAAATCTATGTGAGATGTCCACAATGTACTTCCCTTGAGACATAAATATCTCATCATTCATCTTTCAAATATTAAGGCCTAGGAAGTAGTTCATAAGGCCTAAGTATTTCATCTCAAACTCTGAGGTAATCTCCCTTTGACATTTTACATTCATTCTTTCCTCTATAGTGAGGAAAAGATCATCCACATATAGGACTAGTACCAGAGGTTGGTTCTCCACTACTTTGAATTACAATTTTGAATAGGAATCACTCTTCAAGAAGCTCAGTTTCTAAATATACCTGTCTATTATAGCATACCAAGAACAAGGAGCTTTTTTTAACCCATATAGTTATTTATTCAACTTGCACACATGAAACACTTTCCCATGTATCACAAAACCCTCAGGATACTCAATGTAAACCTCTTCCTCAACCTCACCATTGAGGAAGGTAGTCTTCACATCCATATGGTGAAGTTTCTATCCCAATATCGATGCAAGTGAAATAATAGATCTAATGGTAGTACACTTGGCCATTGGAGAAAAAGTCTCCTCATAATCAATTCCCTCTTTCTAAGAAAATCCATGGGAAACAAAATCAGATTTGTACTTGTCCACACTGTTATCTGTAGCATGCTTTATCTTGTAAATACATATGAAAGTTACAACTAAATTCCTCTCCGGGTCTAGGAAAAATATCCCAAACATCATTCTTCCGAATAGAATGATATCCCTCTGTTATAGTATCTTTTCACACTTGCTACTCTACAGCCTCTTCATATGATGAAGGATCTGAGTCACTAATTTTGCCCATTAATGCAACATATTCTAAATACCTATCAGACTACTTGCGATCTCTGGAAGTGCCTACTGGTGCTCCATGCTTTGCATAATATTTCAATACATATTGGAACCATACTGACCTCCTCCTTGCAAGAGGACTATTGACTAGTTCAAATGGTTCATCAATGATAAGTATCTCTACATGCTCTACTAGATTCTCCCTTCGAACATCAGAAGGGGAAGAATCATCATCATGTTCCTCTGGTATAGGAGCCTTAGCCTCCTCTATCTCTGGAACACATTCAATCTCTTTTGACCACTTGGATGCTGCCTCCTCATGGAAGTTCACATCCCAACTAACCTCAACACGTCTCTCACCAAGTAGATAAATTATGAATTCCTTAGAGGCCTCACTGTAGCCAAAAAAAGTTCCCTTGTTTATGGAAGGTTCCATCTTGGTTCTATTTTCTTTTGGAATGTGAATATACAAAGGACATCCAAAAATCCGAAGATGTGATATGTCTGGTTTATTACCAGTGAACACCTCTTCAGATGATCAAGAACTGCATGTGAACTTATGTTCTATATGTACATTATTGTACTGGTAGCTTCTGCCCATAAATAAATAGAAAGATATTGATCACGTAACATGGTCTTTGCAGCCTCACAAACAGTTTTGTTCTTTCTCTCTGCAACCCCATTCTGTTGAGGATTGTAAGGAACTATTAACTGTCTACATATCCCTACATCACTACAAAAATCATTAAAATAATTTTATTCAAATTCTCCACCATTATTAGACCTTAGGGCACATATATGCCTCCTTGTCTAATTCTCAACTAAGGATTTATACTCTTGGAATTTACTGAAGGTTTCACTTTTGGATTTCATGAAGTAAATCCAGGCCTTACGGGAGAAATCATCAATGAATAAAACATAGTAGATATTTCCACTGAGGGATGGGGAAGGCATGGGTCCACATACATTTGAGTGCACTAAATATAATATGCCTTTAGACCTAGTATGTATTCTAGGAAACTTCCTTTTAGCATTCTTTCCTATCACACCCTCTACAACAATATCATGTACAGAATCAAAACTAGGCATACCTCTCACCATTTGTTGCAAACCGTGGAGTGCTATGAAGTGGAGATGTTGAATCCTCCTATGAAAAAGCTTGCATGGGATGATATATGATGTGTCAATTGTCTCCCAACACCTTGGATTGAGTATGTGGAATTGTCTCCCAATTCCACCAAGCATGCAAATTATTTCTCTTTGATGTTGGAGATTGTGCCCTTGTATCATGACATGTGCTTTGAAGCCCCATTTTCAATCAGCCATGTATCTTATCTAATGATGAGAGATATGGACAAAGCAGAGACAAGGTAATACTCCCTTCTTGTCTCTTTCCCTATGGGCTAATCTTCTTTGTATTTTTATTCTACGGAGGTGGAAGCATGGAATATTCCTTCTTTTCTTTTCTTCACACGACAATCATGTATAAAGTGTCCTAGATTTTGACAATAAAACATAGAAGATTTGATTTGTCAAAACATTTAATGGTCTCTTTCTTCTTTGCATGGAGGGAATTCTTGGGAGCGAATGGCTTCCTCCCTTTCTTGGTTCTAGCCGTGAGAGCTAGATTACCTCTTTAGTGTGCACCACTTTGTTTTGTATACACCCTTATTCTTGAATGCAATCATGCCAAAGTATTTCGAATTTGGGATACTCTTCTCTTCCATTTACCGCAACAAGAAAGGTCTCCCATGAGGTGGGGATCCCATCAATGATGGTTTGAAGAAGATCATCATCATCTGTATCCACACCGATGTTTACAAGTTGATCCTTCACCTATGAAATCTTTGTGAAGAATGAGGCTATGGTCTCATCTCTTTCCATCTTCATGTTGCACACCTTGTTCTTCAAATCCCTCTTTTGAGTAGGGGCCGTCATCTCATAAATATTCGTGAGTGTCAAAAACATATTTTTCATCTTCAGTGGCATGATTACTAGCACGAGGTTGTCCTTCATGGAGACATATATGATCCTCTTTCCTTTTCTTGATTCTTCTTGTAATCGGTTCTTCCTACATTCGTAGTAGGCTCTTTGATCACGGGGATCACAAAAGAATCCAGATCATGCTTTTCAAGAATGTTGATCACTCTTGCCTTCTATGTGTTGAATTTTATTGTGACTTCAAGTCGATCTTTCGGCTAGATGAATATTGATGCCATTTCTTCAAGATCTTGGTCAATGCTTCAAGATCCATGTAGGTTTAGAATGTTTGCACAAAACTAATATCTTGCATGCCCTTTCTCTTATACCATGTCAATGTTTGAGCAAATATGAAGATACTTGAACTTTAAAGCTTTTGATAAACAAATATAGTGCATGTAAATCTCATGATAATAATTCAAACACAAAAATCATTCAATCCATAAGACACATGATGTACCCTAGGAAAACCCTCCAAAAATATGTAGGATGAAAAACCCAGCAAACAATCCTTTGAGTATGATAGATAATGGCAGAGAATGATTTTACAACACTTGCAGATTTCTTGATAAGAGATATCTAAGAATCACTAGAGAATAGAGATCACTTGAAATATTGTCATAGCCTTTCCAAGTGCATAGCACTCTAATAACAAGTGTATTATGTCATACAATAGGGCTTGCAGGATACTACAGGAGATTCATTGAAGGATTCTCCAAGGTTGCACATATAGTCACTTCTTTGCAAAAGAAGGGAATACAGTTTGAATGGACACCGAGGTGTGAAGAAAGCTTCCAGCAATTGAAGAATCTTCTCACAAGTGCACTATTCTTGAAGATTGCAGACCCAGAAAAATATTTTGTGTTGTGTACTAATGCATGCGGACAAGGGCTTGGAGGATTCCTTATGCAAGACAACCACGTGATATGTTATGAGTCAAGAAATTTGAAGGAGCACGAGAAGAATTATTCCACTCATGATCTATAACTTGCAACCATAGTACATTCTCTCAAGATATGGAGGCATTACTTTATGGGCAGAAGATTTGAGCTAAGGACAGACCATTGTGGTCTGATGTATTTGTTTGATCATCCTACTCTAAATGCTAGGCAAGCTAGATGGCTGGAGTTTTTATGTGAGTTTGATTTTGAAATAAAACACATAGAAGGAAAAGAGAATAAGGCAGTTGATGCACTCAGCAGGAAGGTGCAGGAGATGCAGGTGGCATCCATTAGTATTTTCTAGTCGGAGTTTAGGTAGCAGATTTTTTATCATGTTGCTAGAGATGAATTGTATGAGCAGGTAAAAGACAAATTTCAGCAACAAAGTCTTGAGAAGAGATATGAGGGATATAAATTGGAATAAGATGGACTTCTTACTTATAAGAACAAAATCTATATTCCAAATATAGCATATTTGAGGAGAGTTGTTATGGATGAGATCCATCAAGCTCCATATTCTGGTCACCCAGGATATCAAAAGACGATTGCTACAGCCAGGAAGCAATGCTTTTGTCCAGGAATGAAAAAGGACATGGCTAAGTATATTTAAAGGTGCATGAAATGTCAGCAGGTGAAGGTTGAGCATCAACACCCAGCAAATTTGTTGCAGCCTTTTCCAGTTCCAGAATAGAAATGGGAAGTTATTTCCATGGATTTTATTACAGGATTGCCAATGACTTGGAGACAACATGATTCCATCATGGTTGTGGTGGACAAGTTGACAAAGGCAACACACTTTATACCAGTTAAGTCTATGCATAAGACTGATGACATTGCAAGGATATTCATGAAGGATATTTTCAAATTGCATGGATTGCCTAAGGCAATAGTCTCTGATAAAGATGTCAAGTTCACTTCCAATTTTTGGAAGGGGTTGTTTGCGGAATTAGGTACAAAGCTGAACTTCAACACTACCTACCATCCTCAGACTTGGAGACAACATGATTCCATCATGGTTGTGGTGGACAAGTTGACAAATGCAGCACACTTTATACCAGTTAAGTCTACACATAAGACTGATGACATTGCAAGGATATTCAGGAAGGAGATTTTCAAATTGCATGGATTGCCTAAGGCAATAATCTCTGATAAAGATGTCAAGTTCACTTCCAATTTTTGGAAGGGGTTGTTTGCGGATTTAGGTACAAAGCTGAACTTCAACACTACCTACCATACTCAGACTGATGGGAAGCCAAAGAGAATTAAACAGGTGCTTGAAGACATGCTTTGCATGTATGTGATGGATAAACCATCCAAGCGGGAGGATTATTTACACTTGGTAGAATTTGCCTATAAGAATGGACAGCAAGCATCCTTGGGGATGAGTCCATTTGAAGCTTTGTATGACATGAGATGTAGGACACCAGTGACTTGGGATAATCCAGTGAAAAGGGTTGTTCTTGGGCCAGAATTACTCAAGGAGATGGAGCAAGAGGTTGTAAAGATCAGGCAGAATCTGAAAGCATCCCAGGACAGGCAGAAAGTCTATGCAGAGAAGAATAGGGTGCACAAAGAGTTCAGTGTTGGGGATCATGTTTACCTCAGAGTGAAGGAAAAGAAGAGTTCCTTGAAGCTTGGAATTTGTGCCAAGTTGTCACCTAGATATTGTGGGTCGTTTGGAGTGCTTGAAAGAATAGGGCCAGTTGCATATAGACTTGCATTGCCTGCTAGTACTAGAGCTCATAATGTTTTTCATGTTTCTTTGCTTAAGAAATATGTACATGATCCTAGCCATGTGATAAATTGGGATGTAATTTAGGTGGAACCTGAAGGAGATTTCCAAATCGATCCAATGCGCATCCTCGACAGGAAGGTCACAATGCTTTAGAACTGAGCCATAGGGAAGGTAAAGGTGCAATGGGAGAACTATGGTCCTGAAGAGGTTATATGGGAGCTGGAGGATTCCATGCGATTGGCACATCCATTTTTGTTCAATTTTGCGGACCACTGAGGGTGATACCAGTGTAGCATTTTGTTCAATTTTGTAAAGCACTGAGGACAGTGATATCGAAGGGGGAGGGGAATGTAACACCCTGGTTTTGACCCCATTTGCATTAAATGTATATGATGTATATATTGTAATTAATCATGGTGTGGAGCTAAATGCAAAATCCCCACCATTAATTTAGCGTTTTATGTTTCGGCGATTAAAAAAATCGTTGCCGATGGAATTTTGTGCTAGCCGGCACATTATAGTTTTGGACATCATGTAAATATGCAATTTAATTAAAACCACAACTGACTATGTTAATGTAACAAATAATGATATGGGAGCATGATTTACTAAGGATAAGGGGGTGGGAATATTCAAACCTTTGGGCTAATGGGGAAAATCCAAATTTCAAAGGGAGAACCAATCAAACTGTAAACTAGATTTCTTGTCTTATTCACCTAATCATTTATTACTGCCAGAAATTGGTTGGGTTGGTTATTGCATGGGATGGGCAAGGTATTACAACCCAAAATTCGAATTGTAGAAGCCATCAGTTTTTGGGAAATGCGTTTTGACTCTTTGGGCAAGTAAAAACCCAAAAAATTATGTCATTCTACCAGGGCTTTCACGTTTTCATGTTTTACACACAATGTTTCCTTCATGTGGAGCTCTGGAAGGTAGTTGGAACTTCCTACGTGTGAAACTCATGTTTTTGGTTGTTACCTCATTTTTCTAAGGCTAGGAAATTATTTTTTGGTGATTATCAGTGGTTGAGTTTCCTTCCCCATGTTTTTGTTGCATTTTTCTGCATTGTTTCCAAGTTGGAAATCATTTTATCGCAATGCCCATTGAAGGGAAGAACAAATCCACAATTTTGGATGTTGTTGAGTCTGTTTGGCCACATTAGGGCCAAAACGTCCCTGGAAATTGAATTGTTGTTAGGGGATTGTTTTACCCATCTCGGCAATTCGTTTTTGTTGCCCAAACTATTTTTCCTCAAACCCAGAAATCGTATTGTGTTGTGGGTGATTCTTTTGGCTTTGGCCTGCATTGAATTGGGAGTGGAAATGGGGTCTGATCAACTTGATAAACCTAGTGTGTGAAGGAACCTCAAAAACATATCTAGGGGGTTGGTTTTCTTCTTTGCACACCTTGAATATCACTGGAAGGGAAGGGGCATAGCCCGAGGGACTATGTAGCAGAGAAGGGCATGCTTCCTTGTGTTGGGTGGGTAGATATTTAGAAGCCATGATAGATTTGATGCAGGTGTCCATAGCTCTGTGGATGAGCTCACTAGCTTAGCAGTCATCCCTTCAAGCTCCTTTGCATCCTGATAAACCCAGCTCTGTTTGGCTTGGATGAATTTTGATATACCTTTGGCTATGTGTGAGTCTGCTAGTGTTCCCTTATTCCTTGTGGGAATCATGCCCATCTCGGGGGTGGTAGTGTTGCAGAAATATTGATGAGCACAATGGCCTATGGTTGGGTGGAACGTTGCAGTCGCATAGCTGGTTGCGGGGCAAGCTTCTTCTAAGATAAGTATCTCTTGTGTTAAATATCTGCACTTGTATTTGATTTATAAATATGATGAACACGCTAATGTGTTGAATGAAATGTAAATGCTTCTGCTGTATATTGAATGTTTATGCATCTATGTATGTTTATTTCCAATGCATTTTTATATCATGTTTATGAGGCTAGTTTTCCCGGATTAGATAGCTAGCAGCTATCTTAGTCGCATCCTCTCCATCGAGTAGAGGGGTGGGGACATGACATAGAGATTTAGAGGAATTCACCCATGTCAATGTAAAAATAAATTCTCATAAGGAGGAATTAATAGATTTTCATGTTCCTCCAAAAGTGTTTACACCATGTTTGGGGGTGCTTCATGAGATTTGGAGTACATGGTGTATGTTCAACCCCTAGATGGTTCAAGATGGATTATAGAATGAAAGATTTGGGATGGATATGCACAGTTAACATATCTTTGTCAATGGATGCTTGATCTCAGGATGGTGTTGACATGGTGTTCTTCCCTTAGGTGTTGTAGCTCTCATAATTGATTGGTGGATTCCAGTTTGAAAATATCTCTCATTTCTTGTGATATTTTCGATTTCTCCTAAGTTTTTTGTCTTGCCAATTTATATGATATTTTCATACTTCTTCAAGTCTAAGTTTATTTTTGCCGATATTTTTTTTATGATTCCCAATATTTTCCCCGATATAATTCTTTCCATACCCTCAACGATATATTCCGCAAACAATATTTGCAACATTGGTGGGCAGTCATCATAATGGAAACATGGATAAAACACTTCCTTGGAACGTTGTGCATCATGGAGGAGGGATTCTAGCCTTATATGGCATGTGGTATCATGGATTCGTTTTTGAAGGATTGGAGATGGCTCGAGGATGCCCGGATTTGACTATGTACTTATAGGGGGGTAGTTGACCCATTGGAGTACATTTCTTAGGAGGATCAATGGAGATTGTGGAGATTTGTGATCAAGGTATGTGGACTTTCCTCTCATCATTACATCACATTGGAAACAATATTGTGAATGACATTGCCATTAGAGCATGGAACTTGTACTCTAGAGTGGGTGTATTACTTGTGTGTCCTATAAGGGAACATTTAGGTTGCTTGTAAGGGATTTTTCCCACATTGTATGGTTGGCCTCTCTTACCTATCATATAAATAGTGGAATGACAAAGTCTTCCATTCATACCATCATAATCCCAATATCAATTAGTGAAGAAGAAGAGAAGAGGACATCTTTCCTTAGAGGATGTCTTAGAGATATTCTTATATGTTGAATCTTCTTGGTTGAGCTAGGATTTGTTGATCTACCATAGATAGGGATTTATGGATAAAGTTTTGCATTATCATTGAGAGGATTTTTTGGTATGTACATATACTTCATCTTGAGATCTTATATGAAGTTTTTAGATGTCCATATATTGTGTAATTTTCATATTTCAATTTCAGCTATATATGTTACTTATGCATTGTTATTTACATAGGTTTGTGTTGTTGATTTGACAGAAGTAAAATATCAAATGAAGAAGATAAGAGGATGAGTTTACTGCTATTATACTACTGTAAAAATGCATTCTCGGACTTGGTTATTAGCTAATAAGTTTCCCTAGAAGGGGATGAAATTATCTCATTGTTTGGTATCTTTTGTCCTTGAATTGTCATGAAGTTTGGGGTTGTTAGAGCTTAGAAGAGAATTGTTTTGACCTTTTTACTGTTAATATCCAAGAAATATTCTAGGAAGAAGGTAAAATTTTAGTTTTGCATCAACTGCCTAATTGCATGAAATTTCAGTAAGAACTTAAATTCTAGCTTGCTACATAGTACTAACCATTTAACAAATCAGCAAATAACCCCCATGCCGTTAGCAATCAACATAATGATTATTTACTCCACATTAAAAAAAATCAACACTTTTATACGATATTAACACCCACTTACCATAAACCTTAATTTAATTTATTTTTTTATTAGCATAGTGCTAATATCAATATATTTATGTAGTGTAGCATTATTTCAAAAGGTAGAACAAGATAAGAAGGAAAGAAAATGGGCATTAATTAGAAATATAAAATCTATTATCCAAGATAACACCAAAAATATAATAATAATAATAATAAAATAGGAATTTGGTATGCTTTCGATCCTCTCTTAACTGTCGGGGTTTTCCATGGAACAAAGGTTCCAAGTTAAGTTGGATTTCAAATGAAATTGATATTATATTGCAGGTTGAAATGTGGGAGCATGACGAATCTATGGTCCCTAAGATAGAAGGATTTGTCGAATGGTCGATATGGAACAAGAGATCCTATTGCATAGGCATTGGAGGCATAGATTGTAACATTAGGAATAACATATCCTCTCATGTTAGGTTTTAGAAGAAAGACCCTTTCAATTAAGTACATTTGGATGAATATTCCAGAAAATAATGCTAAAAAAACCTATATAGTGATATGATATTCTGCACGTATTAATTCTAATGTTTAAGAGAAGAACAATTTAGATAAAACTTGTCCTTATAATGGTTTAGAACATGATATTTATAGTTTAAGGAGTGAAGGAACTATTCTCTTAATGGGTGAATTTAATGCTAAAAAAACAAATAGCCAAGTTGTTCTTTTAAGCAATGATTCAAACTCTAATCCTCTATGGTTAGATGAAGACATTACTTTATCCAGTATTTACCAAATAAGTTCTGAAGATTTGGGGGGCAATTTGTTTGGTTCCAATCCAATCAACCTTTGCAGTTATTATGATCTAATCATTTTCAACGGTGTTATGAAATGGCACAATTATAACCAAATGACTTGTATCCATGTTCTTAGCAGCAGTGTGGTTGATCATGTCATATCCGATATTGATTATACAACCAAATAATAATTTTGATATCTTAAATTCCCATTAACCCAACTTGGATCATAGACCTTTAATTGTAACTCTCAATTTTGTCATGCATAGTAGTACCATAAAAAGACTCTTATAGCTCGACGTACTTAATATTCAACAAAAATAAATATGATCTCTTTTTAAATTATTTAAAAAATGGATTGTTTCCTGTTTCTAGTAAGGACAATATATGTATAACTCTACAATAATTTCTCTACAACCCTCTCATATTCCATTAACAAGTTCTCTATTGAAGTGTTGTGTAAAAACGAAAACATATTGACCACCCCTTGGTATGACAAAGAGTTAAAAATTGCAAGAAGAGAAATTAAAGAATTATTGATGGGCCCCTAAAAGTTGACAAGATAAATAAGTAAAAATCCCTCATTAAAAGAGAAAAAGAAGTACTATATAATAATAAGTAAGAGAATCTTTTACACCTCTCCAAGATAGATCCTAAGAAATTATGGATGAAAATTCTAGCTCTCAAAACTAAAAAAAATTATGATTGTTTTGAAGGATTGGATTCCTATCTTAACAAGCTTTATGAATCCCCTGATGCCAACTACAACATTCAACCCCTCTTTATAGAGGATGGATTTGTTTCTTTAGAAGACATTTTTTTGTTAGTTTTGCACCTAGGGAAGTGTTCCCCTAGTGACTTTTTCCTTAGTCACTTAGAGAGGGGACAAAAAGTGACCCTTGCATTAAATGACTTAAGTAAAAGCATTTAATTTGAATTTAGAGTATTAAAGTCACTTTTTGATAAATTTAAGTGGGTGACTGAAATTAATATTTTAGAAATAAAATATGAGCATTTAATTTCGGCCCTTGATCTAATCTAATCTCCACCATTAGATTAGACTCACCCTAGGGTTTTCTCAAAAAGGCATGGAAAAAGCATTTTGCCTCACTTTTGCAAATTAAAGTGAGAAGAGAGAGTTGAGAGAGAGAATACAGAAAGTTTCCATTTTTCCTGAGCAAGAGGAAAAATTTTGCAGCACGCAAATCAAGGGAAAGGACAACAACAAAGAGGGCACCGAAATCGAGTTGAAGACAACAGCATTTATTGCTGGTTCGTATAGTCCGTACTGCACGATTTTCGAGAGAAAAAAATTTGTGCATGAATTTCGAGGTCTGTACAATCCGTCCGTATAGTGGTACAGAAATCGAGGCAGAAAACAAAAAAAATCTGAGTTTGTTTTTTGCTGCTCGACACGCAAATCGAGACAGAAATTTATCTTCTAGGTTGAGATAAGTTGGTTTGATATTTTCTATGTATTGCTGTAAATGATAAACTTCTCCTGAAAAAATAAAAATACTCTTTCTCTGATTGGTTTTTCCCCAGTGGGTTTTTCCAGGGCCATTGGCCAAAAATCCTAGTGTTCTGTGTGATTAAATGGCGTGCTGATTTTTATTTCCTGTCACTGAAAAGATTGTTTACAACAGTGTTTTAAGTCTAATTTTTTTTGTTTATTTCCAACACTTTATTTTTCTGAGAATGTCATAAACAGTGATACAAATTTTACTTGAAATCGGTGGCTGAAAACTATTGAAAAATCTACATGGTATCAGAGCGGGTTGTGGCAGAAAATTAAATTTTAGCAGTGAAACAGTCATTTCCAGAATTCAGAAATTTTTTTTGTGATAGTAGTACTTTTTGCTGAAACTTGTTCTTTGAGAAAATGACTTCCATGGGGTTGATAAATGAGGATAAGCTGGATGGGGCAGTGAACTTTGTCTCATGGAAAGCCCGGATTTTACTTGTGCCAAGAGAGAATGAGTTGTGGGAGGAAGTAGTTAGAAACACTACAGCAAATCCCATTACTATTCCTCCTTCTACTGATGCAGTATTACTTGCAGCCTTTAATAAGAAGGATATTAAATCCATGAGGATAATATTAGATGCTGTTAAAGACCATGTTATTCGTCACATTTCAGTGAAGGATCATGCGCATGAAATGTGGACTGCTTTGACTAGTTTATTTGCTAGTACTAATGAAAACAGGAAGATGGTACTTAGAGAGAAGCTGAAGAACATCAAGATGGTAAAAGGAGAGGCATGTATGACTTATCTTACTAGGATCTCTTGGGTGAGAGATGAGCTTGCAGCTGTTGGGGTGGCCATTGATGCTCCTGAGTTAGTGCAGACAGCTCTGAATGGGGTGACTGCACCTTGGGCTGTGTTTGTTTAGGGGTTGGTGGCTAGAGATAACTTACCATCTTGGGACAGAGTATGTGATGAATTTGTTTAGGAGGAGACTCGGAGTGGTTTCTTGCAGTGCAGTGACTCTACTAGTAGAGGGGATGAGGAGGATGTGGCATTGACGGTGAAGGGGAAGAAGAAGAGTAAGAAGGGTCCCAAGAAGGGTGGGGCCAAGCAGCAGCAGGATGGGTAGAAGAAGGATATGAGCATTGTGAAGTGCTTTGCATGTCACAATATGGGACACTATGCTGCTACATGTCCGAACAAGAAGAAGAAGAAGAAGCATACAATCACTTCAGCTGAGATCGATGATTTTGCAGCTAGATTTCAGAGTGAGTTTTCACTATGCACTGGGCATATTGAGAGAGAGAGAGCATCCACTCTCACCAGTGTGGATGTTGATAGACAGAGGGAGTTTTCCTGTGTGACAGACTATTCTTATAGTGCATCTACTTCTAGCACTTGGTACATAGATAGTGGAGCCTTGAGCCACATGACAAGTGTTCGTGAGATGTTCTCCGAGCTTTCACAGGAAGATACAGATGTGGAGGTTGTCTTGGGAGATGAATTAGTAGTCAGCGCAGTTGGACGTGGGACCATTACATTTCAGAGGGAGTCCATGAGTCCCATGGTATTGCGGGATGTATTGTATGTACTTGGGCTGAAGAAGAACCTAGTGTTAGTTTCCATGATCGAGGATTAGGGTCTTGGGGTGTCTTTTCTAGATGGACACGTGCATATGTTTCCCAAGACTACAGGACCATCTGCTTCAGTTTCCATTGGAGCGAGATGTGGGAAAATGTATAGGCTCTTGTTTCAGCCACAACATGCTTTAGCACATAGCAACAGCAGTGAGTTGTGTGAGATTTGGCATAGGAGGATGTCTCACTTGCATCATCTAGCCTTAGGGTTGTTGAGGCACATGGTGATAGGTTTACCAGAGTTTAGCACAGGGCAGAGTGATGTGTGCAGGGGGTGTGCTTTGGGAAAGCACACCAAGACTGATTTTCTGAACAGTGATAGCAGGTCAGCTAGTACTCTTAACTTGATACATTCATACTTATGCGGACCTATGTCTTATGTGTCCTTGAGAGGATACAAGTATTATGTGACATTCATTGATGACCATTCCAGGAAGACCTAGATCTACTTTCTGAAGAGAAAGAAGTCTGAGGAAGTCTTGCAGAGGTTCCAAGTGTTCAAAGCTCTTGTGGAGAACCAAACAGGGAGGAATATCCGAATCTTGAGATCGGATAAGGGGGGTGAGTATACCTCCAAGGAGTTTTATGGATTTTGTAGACAAGAGGGGATTAGGAGATAGTTGACAGTTCCATATACTCCAGAGTAGAATTGAGTAGCAGAGAGGAAGAACAGGTCCATTGTTGGAGCATCCTGAGCTATGTTACACGACTAGTCACTTCATTTCTTTCTTTGGGCTAAGGCTTGTAGCACCGATGTATACCTTCAGAACAGGAGTCCCCATCAAGCAATGTGGATTATGACACCTAAGGAGTGCTTTTCAGGAAAGAAGCCTAAAGTTGGAGCCCAAGAATCCTGAAGATATTTGGTAGTCTAACTTATTTTCATGTCCCTTCAGAGAAGAGGACAAATTTGGAGCCCACTACAGAGAAGGGCATCTTTGTGGGTTATGATGAGACTACGAAGGCTTTCTGGATTTATCTTCCCTCTCAGAGGAAAGTAGTGGTGAGGAGGGATGTGAAGTTTGAGGAGGAGCAATCCTTCAAAGGGTCGAGAGAGTAGCAGGTCCCTGCACCTCATCTTGTGGCACAGGTTCCATCTATGCAGCAGTCAAGATCACAGGTTTTCAGGGTTACAGGCCCACATATTGTTGGCACAGGTTCACTAGGTTTAGTGGTTAGGTCAGCAGGGTCTTTGGGGACAGGTGATGGGTCTACTATTACAGGTACACCTTACAGGGGATCGGGATCAGGATTACAAGGTACACTTGGAGTTGGCACACCAACTTCAGGTTCACAGGTGACTGGGGCTTCTAGCTTTGGTAGTCCTTCAGATGAGGACAGGTCAGTGTGGGAAGAACGTTCAGGGAAAAATAAGCCTAAGTGGCTTCGGGAGACCTTGAAGGATGCCTTAAAGGCTGGGACACCCAGTGACAAGGTGTGAGCCATCAAGATGCCTGACATATTGGGCATTGTGTTTGTGGCTTGTACACAAGATTCAGAGCCTTCTACTTTTGAGGAGGCCTCCCAACATTTGGTATGGAGAGATGCCATGATGGATGAGTACCATTCCATCATGAATAATGATGTATGGGAGATTGTTCCGAGATCAGAGGGCAAGTCAGTGGTGACTTCTCGTTGGATTTACAAGTTGAAGCATGCGGCAGATGGGAGTGTGGAGAAGTACAAAGCCAGGTTTGTAGTGCAGGGGTTTTCATAGGTTGAGGGCACTGATTATGATGAGACTTTTGCACCGGTTGCTCGTTATACGTCTATCAGGGAATTGATTTCCATTGTGGCGGAAATGGGTTGGAAGATCCATCAGATGGATGTGAAGACCGCATTTCTCAATGGGATTAGACTGGCGGATATTTACATTGAGCAGCCTCAGGGATTTTAGATACATGATAGAGAGACACATGTATGCAGGTTGAAGAAGGCCCTTTACGGGATGAAGCAAGCTCCAAGAGCTTGGTACTCTAGGATTGATTCTTACTTGCTGAGTATGGGGTTTCAGAAGAGTGAAACAGATCCAAATCTCTACTTCATCATGGTTGGAGATGATCCACTTGTTCTTCTGCTATATGTTGATGAATTGTTTATCACAAGGAGAGAGAGACCCATTGCAACTTGCAAGAAGGATCTTGCAGCAGAGTACAAGATGACTGATATTGGGTTGATGCATTATTTTTTGGGATTGGAGGTTTGACAGGATCCTGGACATATTTTCCTGGGGCAGGGAAAGTATGTAGTTGATATTTTGAGGAGATTCAGGGTGGAGGATTGCAGGCCTATGTCGACACCTATGATCACCAACTGGAAGAAGCTTCATGCTTCTGAGGGATATTTGGTGGATCCTACTTTATACAGTCATCTTATTAGTTCATTGGTGTATTTGGTCAACACTCGACTAGATTTGTGTTTTGCAGTGAACACTCTTAGCTAGTTCATGGTTGACCCTAGGAGTGTGCATTGGGTCACTGCAAAACATGTGTTGTGCTATCTTTCAGGGACAATGGATTTTGGTTTGGACTACAGGAGGTCAAAGGGGTTCAGATTGGTTGGCTATATAGATTCAGATTGGGCAGGAAGTGTGGAAGATTGTAAGAGCACTTCTAGATGTTGTTTCAGTTTGGGCTTGGAAGCAGTGTCGTGGTTCAGTTGGAAGCAAAATTCCATTGCATTGAGTACTACAGAGGTTGAGTACATGGCAGCTAGTTTGGCCAACTGCGAGGCCTTGTGGCTTCGCAAGTTGCTAGTGAATCTATTTTTTCAAGAGCTTAGGCCTACGGTTATTTACAGTGACAATTAGAGTTGCATCTAGCTCTCTGAGAATCCGATTTTCCATGACAGGTCAAAGCACATTGAGATCAGGTATCATTTCATCCGAGACTATGTTTAGAGGTGGTAAGTGATGCTTCAATACATTTCCACAGATAAGCAGGTAGCAGACATACTGACCATCATTTAGTTTAAGTTGAAAATTATATATGTTGTAATTGCAAAATTACAAATTTTAAGAACAATTTTAATAAACCTCCTCTCTTCCTTTTTTTTCCAATAAACCCTTGCCAAATACAATTTCCTCTTCTCGGAATTTAGGGATTTATACCATGTTACCATGTTAATTTATTGATACCGGATTTGATTTCTATTATCAATAATTTTTATGCTCAGGATTAAATTATTATTGTAAATTACTGCTGAAATTATAATATAAAAAATACTGAATTTTAACCAATAAAATGTAGTGGAACAAATAAGAAATCCATCACATTTGACACAAGTGTTTACCCTAGAAAACCCCAATGGAGAAAAACCAACATTCAATGATTTTATTCCTATAAAATATAGGCTCTCATTCTGGGATAATAACCCACCTGAAGAATAATACAATACAACAAAATATCCTCGAATATCACACCTGGTTACTACTCCTTTGTTTCCCCTTGCTCCTTTCCTCTGACCCTGCCCTTGCACACTTGAATGAAATTCCTTCTCCAAGCAATACAAATGAGATCTCACTGTATCACTATGTGTATATTGTGTGTCTCCTCCTCTCCTTATGCTTTCTTTATAGAATCTCAATCTCCAAAGTGATGGATGGATAAGATTAGATCTCAAGCCTCACTTAAGATCAACATTTGTGAGTTAATATTCAACTCACTTTTAGTTATTATCCAACATTAAATTAATTAATGTGTATATCATAAGTTATACTTAGGAAAGAGATTCAAAAGTCACTTACTCAATAAATTGAGCAAGTACCTAGAGAATTAATGGACAACTCCTACATGCTTGACACCTAGCGTATGCATAAATACCTATCCAAGTTATAATCATTGACACACTACGTTAGCAAGAATGGTCACCATCCTTCTTCTTTATTCGGTGCTATTATTCTTCTTGCAAGGTGTCCCTCTGATCTTGATAAGAAAATAAGAATTCTCAAGGATTTCTACTCTAGTATGGGTATGATTGTTGACACTGACAAAAAAAAAGTTGTGATAATCAAATCCAATAAGGCCACTTCCACTAATTTTTTGTATGAAAATAACAACTTGGAGGAACTGACTTCATACAAATATATTGGGATTGATATCCATCACATGCTCAATTGGAACTAAAACATTGAGAAAATGATTAATGGAGGGTGGAAAGCTTGTTTTGTTTTTGAAAATCATTGTAAATCAACAAAATTTGTGATGTGGGATAAAAATAAACTCCTCTTTGAAACTCTCCTCACTCTTGTTCTCATGTATGGGTGTGAAGTTTTGGGTTGCATCATCTCTAGAGAATCTTGGAGAAAGATTGAAAAATCCAAAAGTGTTGTAAACTTATAACCTTAAAATTAAAAGCAATAGATTATATCTTATTCTTCTCATAGAAATCGTTCTTCCACCCATTGCGAGCATAACTATGACCAGGTACCTAATGTACAAGATAAAATTAAATGACTTGGGAGACTAGAGACTTACTAAAATTTCTTTAAAATCCAATCAACACGACCTAAGGCTCAAGCGAGTTTGGAATAGAGATTCCATGTCTTAGCTAAAACATTGGGGGGATCAATGAAATGGACACTTTCCAAACTATAGAGAATATTAAAATATTATTATTTTGAAGTTTAAAGATAATATGTGGTGCTATAAAAATTTATAGGTTGAAATATAATTAAGATATTATAAGGAGGTCATTTACCCTAATCTAGAATATTAGAAGTATCTCATTGTTTTAACTAGTGTAACGAAGTAGATAAACTTATCTAAAATAAGAATGAACTCTCGTGAGATGCACAGTGTAACAAGGCATTGGACAATTCCTAAAACCCCATGGGATGAAAGGATTTGTCATCTTTGTGAGACTGTGAGTGTTGAAGATGAATTCTTTTTTCTCTTAGATTGCTCTGCGCGAACCACATTAGATCTTAGTTTCAAAATTTTTGTTACAATACAGACTTTCTTAACCTTTTAATTTATCAAAATTATGATGATTTAAGAACACGCATATTTAATCTTTTTTAGTACAAAAATAGAATTCTAAGCAAACCAAGTAGTTCCTTACGTTTCTTTTCTTTCTCAAGAACATCGTCTTCTTCTTCTTCTTCTTCTTATTCTTCTTCTTCTTTAGAATTTCCTAACCTTCTAATTTATCAAAATTATGGTGATTTAGGAATTCTCTTCTTCTTATACAGACTTGCCTAACCTTCTAACTTACCAAGATTATGGTGATTCAGGAATGCTCCTCTTCAAGTTTTTTTAGCACAAAAATAAAATTCTAGGAAAACCAAGTAGTTCCTTACTTTATTTTTCTTTCTCAAGAACATCATCATCATCGTCATCGTCTTCTTCTTCTTACTAATCTTATATATCAAAATAAAAATAATTTATCCCTTAAAACTATTCTAGAGTTTATTATAACAATAAAATAAATTAATACTACCAAATCACACACATTAGATTCTTATGTAATGAGCCTTCTAAATTATCAAAACTATGGTGATTCTTATTCTTGTTACTAATTTTGTATATCATAGCAATAATAATTTATCCCTTAAAACTATCATAGAGTTTATTATAACGATATAATGACACACAAGAACCTGAGTGGGCCTAATGGTTAAGAACTTGTGTTATCTCCCAGGAGGTCACAAGTTTAAAGCTTGTGGTGGGTAGTGTTTCTCATTGGATCGGTGTGACAAGGACCAAAGGGTAGGTGACCGCTAGGATAGAGACTCACCCTAGTGAGCTTTGAGACATCTCGGCCCTTGCTAAGCTGCAAGTTATTGGTATCTCTAGCTTAAGGGCTATTGGATATACCCTTAAGAGATTGTTTTCCCCATGATTTAAAAAATGATACAATGAAACACATTATATTCTTGTGTAATGAACCTTCTAACTTATCAAAATTATGGGGATTTAGAAATGCTCCTCTTTAAGCTTTTTGAACACAAAATAAAATTATAAGAAAATTGAGTAATTACTTACTATCATTCATTTTAATACACCATTACTACTTTTTAATCATTAAATCCTCAATGGGTAGGTTCCTATTTTCGGTTACATGTTCTAACTGCATAATTCTATCTCTCATGGTACTCCCAATTATCGAGCCTATATACATGTCAATGTCATTTTCCTCTCCAACTATCGAGCCACCTTGAAATGCTCAAACCCTTATGATGTTATTTCAATTTAACTTATATCGATGATATGGTGATCGAATGTTCTTTTACAATTAACATTATTCCCCATGTTTAATGAATAACTCACTTACTCTATCATTAAGAAGTTCAACATTTATATGTGTGCATGTGCTCCTGTAAATCCCCTTTTATTCTTTTATGTGAACTCCATTCTTACACCTTACTATTTTCTTAGTTTTTATGATGATATCCCTTTCTCTCATTTTCTACTTTTATAGATTTGTTTCTTTTTTTTCTTCTTTTATGCCAACCTAATTTAGAATGTTATAAAAATAAAATCTCTTGATTAAGAAAATTAATCATAAAACAAGGTATTAGCTTCACCGTCGGGGGATGTTGACTTCCCCAAACACTATCGACCAAGAGTTCATTTAAGTTCTTAGCGGAGAGACAAGTCATACTCTTAATCAAGAGATGTCATAGTAACTTTATGCCAAGAGTTTGACTTAACAACCAATCAAGACTTGAATGCTAAACTGATATTTATTTCAATCTCTCGGCCAATAATATTTCTCAATTGACTACATAGTTACACAAATTTCCTTACTTTCTGTATCGTTTACTCTGCCTATTGTTTTTTATTAAAGAAATGGATATGTATTAAGTCGAAATTATGTGATTTTACATAGAAAGAAAATGGTCACAAACATAAAATGTTAAAAATCTATCTAAGTTTGAGTGATCCCTTCCTCTTTTGAGAGGTAGGGGGACTTGCATTCAATTGGTATTATTTTTTCACCAACCTTTATTTCTTTCCCATAGATACATGAGTAGACTAATAGATTCACCACATAACATATTACAAAGAAACACATACTAAAACAAAAATTGGTGACAATTCCTAGTAATGTAGGTGGAAGTTCTCATTGGGGGTTTAGGCCTTTTTTCCTTGGTGAAAATCCTCTTGTGTATGTTGGAATTGTGTCACTAACTACTTCGCCTCTCCTTACTCCTATTTTTTGGTTAATAATTATTCCACTTTCGACTAGAGATGAGCATCCATCAAGGGGATAACATCTTGTATCTCTTTGACTATAGTCATTGCTCACCTCGCTTGTCCTTCAAAATTAAGTTATAGGGCTTGGGTGTTTGAATAACGAAGAGGGGGTTTGAGGGCAGTTCCATAACAACAATGGAAAAGGATATTGTTAATATGCAAGATAACTCCCAATAAGTGGGAATACCAAAACCAAATCCTTCCAATGATTGGAGGAGTTCATATGTGTGGATCCAATCCAACAAAGTAGCTTATGCCAAGACTTTTGAACTAGAATCCTATTCCTCTGACCCTCCTTGGAATCAAGATTCCAAAATACTTTGGCTACTAAATCCATACTGAAAAATAAAAACTAGGTGCTTGAGACCCCATCCCCCATATGTTCTAGTCTCACCAGAAGTTTCCACAGAGCTAAGTGAAAACCAAAACTATCATGTTTCCCTTTCATGAAAACTCAAAGCGAATTCTATGGATTTTTCCTAGAACTCCCTTAGGGATATGAAGAAGGAAAAAAAGACAAGAATCACTTCAAGTACAAATTTCACAAGGGTCAATCGACCACCTCGTGAAAACCACCTATGGCACCAAAAGTGGATTCGCTTATCAATACTACTAATTAGCCACCCCCAATCGTGAAGACCATACCCATTTAGTTTCAACACAAAAGCTAGATTTTTAATCCATCATGGAAACTGAAAACTATCAAAACAAATAGTTGATTGATCCTACCAACAACCTAATTTGAAACACCTTTAAAACAAATAGAGGATTTGACTAGATTTACTTCCATTCCCATTTCTAGAAAAAAAGACATAAGAACATCACAAAAAGATAATAGCTTCTTCCATGGAACCATGAGAAAAAAGAAGTACAACATCGACAAAAAGCACATAATTTGTTCTGAATATCCCACCATGATCCCTTTGATAGTCCTCTCACATTGAGCTGCATGAAGAGCATGACTCAAAGCTTCTGCCACCAACAAAAATAGATAAGGAAACAGAGGAAATCCTTGTCACATCTTGTGATTTGATTTAAGAAAAGGTGAGGTGACTCCATTTATTAGAACAACAAAGGAAAGTGATGTGACACACCCCATTATATAATTGACTACTTGAACAATAACGTTGATGTGTATCAGTAATAAGTGTAGATATAACCAGCTACATTGGTTGTAAGTGTTTGAAAGGTCAATTTTTATCACTACAATAGCAAGTTTCTTCTAGAAAATTGGATGGAGGGCCTCTTGAGCCGACCCTATTTCCTCATGGATAAAACACCCCCAAGAAATCCATTTTTCCCCCATGACGACCCTCGATAGAATCTTAGCAAGGCACATAGCCATAATTTATTATAGTATCTTATATAAGCAATTGCATAGTGAGATAGACTTGAAGTCTTGAATGTAATGGCATTATCAACTTTGGAAATTAGAGTGATAAAATTGGATTTGAAAGATCCCAACACTCTACCGTTAGTTCTTATTTCTTCCTTCACACAAAGGAGATCCTCCCTAACAAGATCAAAATATCCCAAAAAGAACTCTATGGTCCAACCATTAGTACTTGGGATTTTTTCCTTCTAAAAGGGGGACATCACTCGAGGAAGCTTGTCCTTAGGTATCTCCTCAAGGAAGTATCCATTATCCTCTTCACTGAGAATTTGTGGAAAAAATGCAAACATCCTTATAATTTCTACAATATTAGCTCAACCCGACTCCTAAGAAATTTGTTTGAAGTGATCAAACACCAACACGGAAAAATCCTTAAAGCCTCTTATGGTACTTCCATTTGTATTCTATAGTTCCTAGATGGTGTTAACACTTTTGCAATGATTTTCAAACTGACGAAAAAACTTGGAGTTCTTATCTCCAAGTTCAAGCCAAATGAACCTACTCTTTAATCGCTAGTATGCTTTTGTGTCCAAAAGAGTATTCGTCTTCCTTTTTCTAGATCCTATAACCTGACAATATCCTCCTCGCTAAAGGTGCTCAAGGAATTCAAAAGAAATAGATCCTAAAGTGAGTTTTCAATCTCCATTAATGCAAAATCCTACACTTTCCTCTTATCAGTAGCCCATGACAAAACCATTTCATTGACTCTCTTTAATGAGGCACCAAATTGTTCACTTCCCATCTAGTTGAGACTACCATCAGAAACCTACCATGTATCAGTAACCGACTCTTATAAAGATTTTCCACCCAACTAGGTTGAGTTGAATTTAAATGAACCGCATGGCTTGTCATTTTGTAGCTCCAGTTGTAAAAATATTGGACGATGATTAGAGAAACCATTGGGATCTACCTAGGTTATACATGATTCCATTTCTTGTAAAATAGTGTTTCAGAGGAGAAAACGAGCAAGTCATTTACAAACATTATCCTCACCTTTACGATTATTTCTCCAAATAGGACATGCAAAAATAGGTTCCATGTACAACCACCTCAACTCCTCGAAATGATGTTGAATGAAGTCAATGGTTTAGTCACATTGGGTTGAAGGTCCCTACACCTCTCTCCCGTTGAGAGTAAAATTGAGATCTCCACCTATTATAAAATTTCCTTCTTGAACTAACCGTAAGGAGAAAAACCTATCCTGAAATCCTTGTTTCTCCCTATAAGTTCCATACAAATTCACAATATCCAGGTTACAACTTAAGCCTTTAATTCACAAATTGGTGCAAAGGCCTGAAAAAACATAGAATGAATTAGTCAATGTTAAATAATTATTTTATCCCATTATGAGACCCCCCTGAGATGCCCACCGAATCCACAATAAAATCCCAATTATTTACAACCTTCCTCAATTCTCCCATTAAATTAGTCCCATCCCCCATAGTCTCTTGCAAGGAAATGGCATTTGGATCCTCCTTCTCCACTAGTCTACTTAAGGAAGGTCATTTAGAAAAACTACCTACCCCTCGAATATTTAAAGAGAGGATTAGCATTAAATCACTTTGTTATGGAATTGTAATTCTCCAAGAACCCCAACAAGAATATATCATTTTCCTTATTGAATTTCTAAGGTTGCTTGCTCCTTTTCTGAACGAATGTTATATTCCTACCAATTGGATAAAGTGTCAATACTATGTGGTTTTGTTCCCCTAAACCACTCGACATGTGGCCTCTGCCACATTCCTTCCCTTGTTTCTCTCTTAACCCGTATTGATACTCCCCCCCACCAATTAATTTATTGACTCCAACACACCACCTATATTTAAAAAATCCCTTCCTTCCTTCAATTCCAAGGAGGTACTATTGGACCCAATAACACGAGAAGGGATTAGTTCAATCTTAAAGGTCCCCCAAAAAATAGTAATCCCCCCTCAGGTCTCCTTATGAGACATAAAATTGTATGGGGTAATCCAAGATTCATCCCTGCCCAAAACATCAGTAACAACACACGATGAGTCTTCCAAAGGCTTACATTTAGAACATTTTTCTTTTCCCACTACAAAAGATAAATTGTGAGGCTCACAAAGGTCCAGAGGAGAAGTGAGTGAACCAATAGAGTCTGATATTGTGACACCAACAATATTTTCCTCTTTAAAAGAGGGATATCTCAAATATATAAGCATGTTGTCTAAAGGAGGACTTGGAATCAATTATTCATCTCTCGTGTCCCCATATGAATTCCCTAAAAATCCAAGTGAGTGAGCAAGTGGAGTCATCATAGGCACCACCTTAGTTATTGCAACTTCCATAAAATTTACTGCAGATATATATTTCCACTTCCATGCCATTTGTTTAAAAGGGGGCACATAATCAACAACCATATGACCATGAAGATGACATCATGCACAAAAAAACGACATGTTTTGATAATCCATGACTTGGTAATGAACAACATTTCCAACCTCGATCTCCATGGTATCCAACAATACATCCGTAGTATCTATATCTACAAGGACCCATGCCATTATTCACAAGTTGTTTGTTAGAAATGAGTCATCCATTTAGATTACCCTTCCCAATATATTTCCAAGCTTAAAAAAAAGAGTACCAACCAGAATTCCAAAGGTAGACCATCTCCTAATTCTTCTCCATACATATTATATTATAAATTATACAAAAAATAAAATTATTTATTTTTAAAAAGTATACAACAAACAAATAGTGAAAATCATAGTTAAAGACATTTTATTTCCCTCATTAAAATCTAGTTTTTCTTCTTCCTTATGATCACATGAGAATGAAAAATGGCACACACATAAAGGTACACATAAAATGTATGAATTTTTAATTAATCTATTTGAAATTAATTAACAAACATTTCATATTAAATAAAATTTCAAAACGTAGTATCATTTACTACAACCTCCACTTATGTGGAATGTCCTTGAAAAAAATATCGTTTAAATTGAGTGTTTATTGAAGGAAATTGTGCACACTAAGTCAATTATTACCATTTTCTAAAATTTTAAATGATATATTGTTAATAAATAAAACATGACCAATTAAATGATCATATATATATATATGAAATGAAAACAAAAAACCTGCAAATCATGATTTTACACTAGAAATTTTGGTGACTTAAAAGTGAAAAACCTATCAATATTGTAGTTTGCATTGCAAAAAAGACTAAAATAATACACAATATTCACATTCAACTAGCAAGAAAGTCTAATGCCAAACAAATTCAAAACGAAGTAGTATAGAGAAAATGAAGAAGAGAGGTTTATCATAGTATAATCTAGATTATAATTGCAAAATTAATCGCATTTTGAACTCAATTCATAGCCCTTCAAAGCTCATTCAAGTTCTTAAGGTTAGTCATATTGATTCTAACAATTCAATGATTGAAAAGTGTAATTGATTAAACAAGATGACACCGAAGGAACAAAGCTCAAATGTATGTATCAAAGGTATTTAGTGAAAATTGTGTATATGCCAACAAACAAGAAGTAAAGCTTAAACATTTGGTGGAGCTCCTAGAGCACTCAAGTTTGGTCCCGTGTACCATAAACAAAAAACATTCACCTCAATAATAGCACATTAGATGAAAAAGAGGCCAAAGCAAAGAAAACAAGTGGTAAGTTTTAAAGCAATCATAAAAACAATAAAGGTGTCCCTACATGGAGGGAGTCCCTTATCAAATTGGAGTCTACATAAACTATGGCCTTAAATTATATTATTATTATTATTGTTATTATTATTAAAAGTTGCATCGTTTCTTGAATTTCCCCAACATGGGTCTATTTATATTTCTTACATTGACAATCCATTGCACACAGTTTGTGTCCTTGGTGTGTCCCCAAATCCTTTACTAGTACTCCATGGCCACCTTCTTTTCCTAGCAATGAAGTTATAAGGAAAATTTGTAAGGGCCATGATCTTGTTGCAAACATAAATTACATATTAGTGAATTAGAAACCAAAAGAAACATCATTCTAACTTTTCACAGGTAAGGCGATAGTTCAAGCTGAATCACATATCAAGCTTTGAAAAGCGCTGGTATTACATGGGTGATCATTGCATAAGAAGGTAAGTTTCTAAATAAATAAGCCAAAGGGAAGAACCAGACCTATAGAGATTTGGTCCACATCCAAGCACTTCAAGCTTTTTTATGGAAAAATAGAAATATTCTTAAAGGTTTTAGGGGCAATATTGGGATGGGAAGGAAAGGGGCACGGATGTAATTAACAAGATAATTACACAAGGCCAACTGATTACATACAACAATGACAACTTGCTTAGCCAACCAACCCTAGTATAGGTTGTCATGCCATGCCTAACTTCTAAATCATTGGAGTTAAGAGAAAAATAATAATTCCTTGTTTCCTACATTTATAATGTGGGACATGGTAATAAGTTCATTTCAATGGAATTTTTTAAAGTTGAGTAACTGCAAAAGCTCCACCAATGAATACTTGTGAGCTTCTATATGCTTTAGCTCTAATGGTTTGACAATTAGCTATTAAGCAGAGAACAAAATGAACTAGAAATTTCCTTTACCTAAGTGGTCAAACATTTATGTTCCCATGGGAGGACAAGGTCGATTTCCTAATTTTTGCGCTAATTATTTATAATTTTTATGTTGGAAGAGTTGTTTATTATCTACATCCATTAGTTTATCATCCATAGACTAGTAAGCGATGTAGTCTCCAACAAATTAAATCTACTACAACCAAATATGATTCCATACAACCATAATAGCATACTAACATGGTTATCTTATATATTATTTTTCAATAAGATGGGTAAGGAACGAGTCCTAATATATGATCCTCGATCACTAGAGGGACCAACAATTCTAAGATTGCACTCTTAGAAAGTTCATTTTTTTTGTTAAATTTTCTCTTATGTGGAAATATACTTGTTTTTTGTGTATGAATAATGTAACTTAGTGTAACTTCCATGACCATGCATTATTTTCTCTTTTGGTGTTGTACATTTAAATTTAAAATATTTTGGGCTTTAGTTGACTAATGCATCCCTATGATTAGATATTCCCTTGAGAGTATCAAACCTAAATACTTTGGTTGTAGTTGTGGTAACTTCACCTGCACCTATTTGAAAGTATACTCTTGGTTTTTCCTAAAGTAATGGATTTGCATCTTATCCTCAGATTGGCATAGTCACAACCATTCTTCTTTTGATATGTTTCCTTTATAGACTACGAACTCTACCATATTAAGAATAACATGTTTACTCTCAACACAATGAATTGAGATAAAAATAATACATTCAATATCATACAAAAGAATGTACATATTTTGATAATTGCAACAGATGGGAAGGTCTCTAAACAACGCCTCCAACAAGTAGTTTTGTAAGATATTTTTCAATGGTCATTGAGGAGAACACCCTTTGTCTTTTGGGCTAGTTGAAATATTGTTACATCCACATATAATTAGGAAGATAGCGCTCTGTTGTTTTGAACTTAAATAACCATTTTCAATGAATTCTCTTAGCATAAACAGATTTGATGATTGGTTTAAGAGGTCACTACAATTACATTGCCCAAAGAGGTTACCTTAGCACATTATCGAAGGTCATAACTACAAATTACCCAAAGAGGAAAGTAGTCCATGCTAAGAATTTAGTTTATGCACACTTTGGTGGCATAGTCAAAGATCATAATCAAGAAAAGGGAATTTCAATCTCCATAAGGAAGCTTCGCAATTGATATGGAATTTAACATTCCCTTAATTGTGGATCTAAAACACCCAAATAAATTTTAGTAATTTTTCTTCAAGAAAAAGTGGATCCAAAGACATTTATTATTATTTTATTGAAAAGTTGTTGAGGAGATTGAGGGAATTAATATTTTGAGAAAAAATATGAGTCTAGAAGATAGAATGTCTATTTTATTTTTCTCATTGGAGCTAAATGTCGATCTAGGAGCGAATTGTGGATCTAGAAGAGGATAGTATTATTGTAAGAAGATGGAGTTATAAGTTTATAAAAGGACTAACACTCCATTTATTTTTCATGGTTGGATTTGTGGAAAAAGTCCTCTCTTGAGCCTAACTGAATGTAAAATCCCTCCAAGTTGTACTTGGGTGGTAGTGCACTAGCTAGAGCATATCATTATGAATGATGGCAATGAGTTATATCTTTCTGGCTATCCACCTTGGAGAATGTCAAAATTTTTATATATAGTTATATTATCGTGAGAAATGACAAATGAATCTATATAGCCTATCTAGCCTTTCATTGTAGTGGAAAACGTGTTATCAAGGTTGGGTGCTTCAAATTCGTAACATACCCTTATGTTACTAAACCCAAATACGTGCTTAATAGCTTTATGTGCACTTGCAAAAGTACAAGCATTTTGACAAGACACATGTTCAATGCATACTCATTTACCTAATATCTACATGCATGATAGATATTCATCAAATGATACATTACACATGATCGTACTGTCACTTTTATGTTATTACAATAGAGGTATTATAACGCAAGTAACAAAAATACAAAAATAACAGTGTTGTTACTTCTAAAGTTTCAGGAACGGTTGTTAGAGGAATGTTGTTACTTTGTAAGTAACAATGGTTGCTTTAGGAATATTGTTACTTCTCAAGTAACAATAGTTATGACATGGAAACTACTACAGGCCTGATAATCAAGGCATAAGTCCTAAAATACGAAAGGCCCGATAATCAAGGCATAACTCCTAAAATACGAACTGGGTCCTTGATATATTTAAGGGGCATCTCTAACGATATGTATAGAGATTATTTACCAAATTTCATATCAACCCACATCATAGATTGGCAGAAAAAGACAAATCTTTAAGATTGCCCGTACATTTATGAGTTTAACAATTTCTAGAACTACTCTGATAAATAGTTAATATTTCCATAAATCTGATATGCGTATTTGATATTTTTGGTAGATATTTCCATACCCATGCCTGGGTTCCCTCCTACCAAAAATCTCCATGACCTAGATCACGGATGTTGAGAAAGAACTCAGTCATTGCATACTTAGCTACAAATACATGTATGTAACCAACATATGAATTTGTTCAAGCATTTGGCATGAAAACTTCTTATTGTTGGAACACATTCACATTCCCAATATCTCTTGGAACATTTAGGCAAACAAATTGATAGTTCTTTGACACATTTGGTCAAACACATTGAATGCAGAGTGTCTAAGTCTCATTGAGACATTTCTACATACACATCATGTGCAAATATTTATAAGTCTGTTTGAGACATTTTGACTAGAACATTGTGTGCTTTCTATCACTAGCTCATTGAATCCTTTTGTCAAACAGATTGTACACAGTTTTTTAAGTAAACTTCAACAAGTAAATGGGCAATTCTAGCCACTTGTAATCTTTCTCAAGCAAATTGTAAAACAAAAAACACATTAGCAAAGGGCATCCAAGCCACATATTTCAAATGTAATTAAACTTCAATAGGAAATGGGAAATTCCATCCACATAATTTTTTTTCCCAGTAGCATATATGTTCTACCAAGAAGATTTAAAACATAAATCTTTATTTGTTGGCCACAATATGATTCTCAGCCATGGCATTTTCGCTTAATTATTAAACACAAGTAACCTATAATCAATTTGTAAATGCCATGATATAAAAGGTATGAACCTTTGTCTTACAAGCATTTTTTCCATTAAAACCATTCCGCAATTTGGGAAACAATGGCTTTACAACCATACATTATAACCGTTGCACTCTTGCAACCAGTTTCATAACAATGCAATTCCATAGCAATCTTAAGGACATAATCAACTAATTCTAGCTCAGCAATTAAGCTTATGCTACTAAAAATAATAATATGTCTTTGATAATTTTAGCAAGCACTTCATATGTAAAGCCTGAAATATAGTTTCCAACCAAAAATACCTATCTAAAATCCATTAACATGGCAATTGGTTGCAGGTGAGCCACGCTCCTCCTAGCCATAGGAAACCTGACTCATCATTCTCTCAACAAGGGGGCACTCCCAAGCTGGGACCAGAAAGTCGCCAAGAGATCTCTTAGAGATTTCAACAGGAATGTCAAACAGGGCACACACCCAACTACAACCACAACACAAGTTTAATTTCTCAAACTGCACATGACCTAACTACAGCCAGTCTAAAAACAGGTTTTACAAACTTCAAGCCCAAGTAGGCAGCTCGTGCCTTCTCCATAGAAAAACTTCCTTGAACAACAATAGGTCATTGGTGCCTTCTTAGAGCAGAATTGTCCACGACAAATATGATATAAAAAAATTTACGACAAATGATGTGAACAAATTTCCTTTTTGCATGGCTTAGTTTTATCCCTAGCTAGCTTGGAGCACATGGGTTCTCCATGAAACCCACATACCTATTTTAACTTTTAATAATTTCATTTAACCTTTACTTAAGGCACAATCAAGTTTTAAAATAATAAAAATGGTTTATTTCACCTAATTAACATTTTTTATGCACGAACAAGATTTAGGCTAAATAAAGATGTTTAAGGATTTAACGAATATAAAGGTTACTTTTGGCTCATGCTTTGGACAAGGCCATATCATTAACCCCCTTAGCTTCCCGCAGCCCCCTTTTCTCTCTCATTGATGACTCCCTAATCCCCCGTACACTTTCAATGTTCCTGCCTTAAATGCAACCAGTTGTATGTATTTATTATTAATATAGTGTCCATTTACATATTACATATGCTTTATCATTTTCGGCATTTTCATAATTTAAACAAAACATGTGGACAATTCTGGGGGTATTACAAGATTTGGTCTCTGGTATATATCTTTTTCATTTATCAATAAGAAACTGCTTTGCATGGAAGCCCTAATAGTACAACAATCCAAAAAATATCTCTTGTGCTCTTTAAATATACTTTCTTTCACATTAAACTACCATTATAACTATCAAAATGATAAGTTTGTCAAAAAAATGTCTAAGAAATATTCTAAATGTGCTCCATGTGTAAGTGTTCCTTTTGCTTCTTTGAATTACATAAAATGTGATGAGGAAATCAAGTGAAGGAATCCAAATTAGTTTAGTTGCCAAGTTTATGCTGTTCTCTATTATTATGACAAATGGCATGCTTACAATTCTTGTAATAAAAGGTGACATAGAAACGCTAGAATTTTATTGTCTAAGTTGTCCTCGAATAGTATTTTAAAGATTTTATCAAGGCTGAATAATTTTATAATTCCATTTTATTGCTACTACCCTCACATATTCTGGTTGATTTTAATGTAGATATGGCTCACATTGGTCCTTTACAAGGTTGTTGGGTGTAAGTTGGAGCAAAAGTGTGAAGCACACTTTTCAAAAGCCTTTTAGGAGTGGGGTGTTCTAAGAGCATTTTTTATATAATGCATATCTTAATATATTTTGATGCAGAACGTCAAAGCAGCTACAAAAAACATGAAAACATATATCTAACTACTATTTAATGATGATCAATAAACAATCTACCATTTAATATACATATATCATGAATAATCTAACAACTATAACTTATAACATCACTGTCAAATGATCAATCATAACCCACAACATCAACTTTCAAGTTTCAAGATATAATATTTGCCATCAACATATCATAATATATAACACCAACCTACAATGCAACAATCCATTTATAATCATGGTCGTCCTTCATCTTAAGAATAACATGCAGCAAAAGGTTGCCATCATTAATGGTTACGGAATCATTATGCCAAGTCACCACCATGCTTCAACTAACTCTCCCAGTGAATGGGTCGGCTCCGTCTTTAGCAATAAAATAGTAAAAGTGTGAAGACACCTCAACTTGTGCTAATAAGTAAACGTAGTCTATTTATTCTAAGTTTTGGATTTTTTGGTAGTTTTCGATCAAAATTCGGTAATTGTTTTTGGTAAATTCCAAATCCAAAAGTGTTTGAATTGTGTTTTTGAATGCATAAATCAATTCAGCACCCTCAAATACCCCGATGGCACTCATATTATGCAAATTCCAGAACTATTATATGTTACTCTAAGATTTTTTGAAGATTTCCAAGCAGAGTCCGAACAAAACAAACTGGACATATCCGAAAAAGGTAGAATATTTAGACTACTACATAGGTAAAATACCCATTTAAACTGCAATGTTGACCAAATCATGCCACTAATCCCATCTGTTGAGGCCTGGAAAATTGCAGGCAACAACAGCAAGGGATTCTCCCCAGTCAATGTTCCCAACTAGCCCGTCATTGTTTGGTATAGGGAATCCGTCCGGTTTGCGGTCCGGCTACCGTAGGTCAAAATAACAAAAACGAAAGTTTTACCGGTTGCGGCCCGGTCCACCGTGTATTTTTGTATTTTTTATTTAAGTATGATATGCATATGCCTAATTAACCATGCAAGGTGATAAGGATGCAAGGAGCAGTCACAACGTGATGCGCAGGTTCTTACCTCTCATCTTAGAACTCACAAGCATCTAAATCACATATGCAGCAATAAAATAAACTAACTATCTATCTATCTATCCCCGGGGAGCAAACTGTAACTTAATTATGAGTAATGTGTATTGTACATGCAATATAAAGAGAAATTACAGTTAGCTAATATTTCTTCCCACAATGCATGAACGATTAAAGATATTTAGACAATTAGATAGGCAATTGTTTTATGAATAGCATACATTACTCATGGTGGTAATCCCACAGAATAAACTAGAAATCATTCAAACAAGAACATAGGCTCTAAGAGTTAGAACGATCTCACAGTTAATGGACACAAAGTTGAAAAAACAAAATAGTTCATCTTTCCGCAATCCACAGCATAACATTTGAGAGTCCCACCACTCTTTCTCCAACAGGCAAACAATGATTCTTTATTGCAAAAAAAAAAGTAGTTCTTCTTACAATATCGCTTTACATGTCTAACTGGGAAAAAGCCCCTATTCCTTCTAAGCCTTCTATATTTATACAAAAAGGGTGAGACTGTTGGGCTGCCCAAAGTGACCTTTGGGCTTCCCAACTCTTCACCTCCAATGTTTCACTTTTCTCAAATGTTTTTACAAAATCGTTACAAATTACAAAAGTGACCAATCCTTTACGAGGAGGGTCCCACTTGGGTGTCCAGAAACTTCTTCCACGCCAAAGCTTCAGAGGCGATGCCTTCAAAAGCACAAAGTTCCAGAAACTGAATGTTGATCTCAAACTTCGCAGCCTGGTTCTTTATAGCCTCAATTTTGGCTGTGCTCAACCGAAGCTGATCCTCCAAAAGCTGCACACTGATGGCTGAATGATCTACTTCACTCCTCAAAATTTGATCATCCAGGGCTTTAATATGCTGTACTTTCGCTTCCTCCTCCTAATATCTCTTCTGCAACATCTCCACAAATGAGTTGTGGTCCGGGAAAACATCAAGCCTCTATTCGGCCTCTGTTTGACACCGATTGTAGGTAATAAGGAACCTCCTGAAGAACTCTGTGCAAGCTCCTTTCGTCTTTTTAACTGCTTTTTTGAAATCCTTCGCGGTATTTATAGCAAATTCTAGTAAGTCATAATCCCGCTTGAGGGCCTGTTGATCCTTTGATGGCAGCTCTGCTGGAGTTTCTTCATTGTTTTCCAGCCTTGCCATCCTCGCAGTCAGGACTTCAAGGACGTCTTGAGATCTATCAACGAAATAAGAGGAGGTCTCCAGGATTTCCTCCAATCAGCCATCTATCTGCAGCACTTTGCACCTTTCCTCTTCTATGGCAGTCTGTAGTTGCAGCATCTTGGCCTTTTGGGCCAGCACATGCTCCTTGAAGGGTTGTAGATTGACCTGCTGCTCTCTTGCTTCTTCTAGAGCAGTTGTTAGAGATGTGACCTGCTTTTGAAGCTTCTTTTCCTGTTCTTGGGCGTGCATCTCACTGGCCTCCAAGATGATCTTTTGCTGCTCTAAATTTTCTACCTTTCCCAGCAGCTGTTCCTTTTCCATCTTTAGCTCTTGATATTCTTTCTGCACTTTCTGCAGGCATCCTTGTGTAGTTTCAATAGCTTGTTTCTCTGCTTGGAGGAGCTGCAGTTCATCCTTTGAAGATCTCATTTCTTTTTTCATGTCTTCATATTTCCTTTTTAGCCTATTGCTTTCCTCTCTCTCTTTCCTCAATGTGTCTTTCAATCGAGCAGAGGACTTCTTGGATAGCTCCAAGTCTGTCATAATCCTGTCCACATTATCTTCCGAAGCTTGAATCAGTGCTGCTCCGGCTCTAATGGTGAATCTAGGGTCTTCGTCTGTTCCAAATACAACGGGTGTATCCGTTATCATTTTTCCAGGTAGACCTCCCGTTTCAATCTTCCTTTCTGTTCTCTTCACTATCCTCTTTGTCGCCCTGTCATAGAAAACAGTATTGAAATCAGGGATTTCTTCCCCTTTTTTCTGTACAAAGGGGACCAGCTTCAGTGTAGGGACCACAGATTGTCCAGGTGTGCTAGCAGTTGGTACTTCTGGGTCCTGAACCTCAGGGTTCTCCACGTCCTGTGTCTGTCCTCCAGCTGTGTCAGCTTTAGCCTCTCTACTTCTTGTTTCTGTAGCTCTTCATCAAGCTTTTTTTTCTTTTCTTTTTCTTCATTTCTTCTGTCTTCTTCTGCTTTTCTAGCTGCCTCTTACGCAGCTTTTCTTTTTTCTTCTTCTCCCTGTAACCACCCTGCAGCTTCTTGTGCCAGCCTTTGGACTTCCTTATTTCTTCTTTTGGCTTCTTCCTCAGCTTTTGCTTGTTCATCTCCCTTCCCACCTTTGGTGGTGATTTTCTTAAATCTTCTCCTCAACGCTTTTATGTTTAATGCACTTTGGAAGACAGATTCTTCCCTATCCCAATGGTGGGTGTATTCAAAATGTACATTGTTTTCTTTATAATGCTCAACTACTTTATTGTGGGAGTCACTTCTATGGAAAGGCATCTCGCCAAAATGAAACCTTTCCAACTTTTCTACAAATTCATCAGCTTTCTTCACTCTGGTGAACCTGTAACTTCCTAACTTGAAGGGAAAAGGAGAATAAGCAGCCTTCTTATGCTCAAACAAGAAGCTCCCTATGCCATTCAAGAAGACTTGCCTAACAGCCTCCTTGTGAATGATGTAGTCAATGGCGTATTTGGGCAGCAGGGAGGGTGCTCTTGAACCTCCAAACATCCTGAAGTAAAGGCCATCCTCAGTCAGATAGTAATCTGCATATTCTTCAATTACTTGCAGCACCTCCTGTGACATGCAATCACACTCCTTCAGGAAAATGAGTGTATATAAGGGCATGATGAAGTGTTCACATACTTCTCGATAATCATTGTGGTACTTGTGTGCCCACAGTGGTTTATAAGCAGAATATACAGACATTCTTTCCCTGTCCCATATGCACCTGAGGCCGGGGAAAGGCTGATTGCACAATATACAATCGACAAGTATGGAACTCATATAGAATTCAGACCTCTTTTGGGACACTCCTCCCAAAGTCGAGGCCAAGCAAACTGAAAGACTATTTGATACAATGCTGGCCCAGTTGAAAATTGTCCCTTGGGTTGCAACATAAAAAATGATTGGCATCCATTCCAATTTGAAGAACCTGCCATGAGCTCTTCCAAAAATCTTGTTGAGCATTAAAGCTATGAACCTGTATGGGGCCCTTAAGCTTGCTGTATCATACTCTCCCGTAGCCCTGGTTCTGAAATGCTTTCCTGATAGCAGCATTCTTTTAAGGGTCTCCACGAGGTCCATTCTAATGTTATTCAACCAATCATCAGGCAGAAATATTTGCGCTTCTGGCAGGTGGTATGCCAGAGCTACATATCCTGGGCTATATGCAGCATAGCCCTGTTTTTCAACATTCTCCAGGATCATCGTTGTTACATCTGCTCGGGGCAGAATCCAACCAATTACTTCAGAGCATGGGAAAAGCTTTGGTCTGGTGGCAATCTTCATCAGTGAAGATCTCTCGATATTGGCATATATGCCCTCTTCTTCTAGGCCCATATCCGGCACCTCCCGGCGTGTGATCAGCCTGTAAATCTCTCCCCATTGGTACTCGAGCTCCACACCAGATATACACTTGGTGTCTTCGTATATGTATTCTGTTTTGGTAATGACTTCCACTTCAGGCTCCTCCTCGACCACAGGGGCCTTCTTCTTTTGCCTTTTTGACATTGTGAATTCTAAATCTTCCTGCCATATATGACATTGTAAACATTAAGCCATTCCCGGTTAAGTTGCAAATATTTATATAACAAAGTACAGCGTTTTACTCTTTCTATGTGTACCATGACAACAATTAGTTAAATGAAGCAAAATGTGCAAAACAGTTCTATCAACAAATTTGAGCATGAAGCAAATCTACATAAGAATGAAGAAAACTTGAGCTATCAACGGGTGCCATGACCATCTCACTATGGGGAATGACAGGGGGAATCATGCAAAATTTCAACGGTGCGCTTTTAGGAAACACACTACTGTCTGTTTAAAACCGTGTTGAATAATATGTTGTGGTGCTATATAACCCCCACCGGGCTCGGGTTCGAGACCGGCTGTGAATCGACTTTGCGTGGAACAGCGCGGCGAAACGCGACTGGTCTGAAGGATACGGGTAGCATGAAAATGGGGCAACCAGTACAAGTATCAAAGGAAAACTGCGAAAAACCGTCCCCCATCAAACATCATCACACAGGGCGGATTGGTGCAGACAGCGTAACGACCGTCTGCACCAAACCCCCTATTCTCTAAGCGTAGGGTTGCATAATCAAAAGCCGCGGAGTAACAACACCCTATGTGCTAAAAATCCCTCCCACAGACGGTTACGATACAAATCCCTAATCTACTATATATGCATCTAACCAACGGGCCAAGGGAAAACGGCCGTGGACAAAACCCAACTGTAGAAAACCAACAAAGCCCGAAAGGAACGGGAAAACGCAATGAGGAGCCTACCTGCGAATGCTGTATGGATGGCGGGGAAAGGGCGGTCAAGCTTCCACAGTTGAAGCCACCTGGAATGAGCGTACACCGACAGCAGGGTCCGACCAAGCTCGAGAGGATGACAGCACAACGAGAGCGACAGTGGGCAAGTTGAAACGGCAATCCAAAATAGAATAATCGAAAAATAGACCCAGCCCCAAAAATATATATAAGTCAATCACGTGCGGCGGGGAAAATATAAAATCGGACGGCAGAAGCCAAATGGATCGGAAGTCGAAAGCGTAATCCCTTCCGCAATGCCGGGTGGCCAAATCACTAAGCCATCTGTGAAGACGTACGCAGCGGAACCTCGGAAGACTAATCGTCGGGACATCGGAGCGATAGCAGGAAAGGGAGCCGCAATGGCGGAGACACAAAGGAAAACCCTTCCGCAGCGCCAAATCCGAATCGGAAGCGAAAACACTAAAGATCGGAAAGGGTAGCGCTTTCGGCAGCTGCAACGGCGGAGTCACAAAGGGTGCGACCTTCCACAACGTCGGGGTTTAAAATGACTAAACGACCGGGAAAGATAGAGCTTTCCACAGCCGCAACGGCGGAAGCCCACAATTCACGGACCGATGAAAATAACAAAGCGAGACCCGCAACGTCAAAGCATTAATCGGGAGAGTTAGTAGTTTGCCGTCCGCAACGGCGGAGAAAGAAATGACAAATCCTCCTGATTTAAACCAAAAAATCAGCCGATTAAACGAACGCATCAGAAGAAAAGTCGAAGTCAAGACTCGTTATTTCTCCGCAACGGCGGGAGCATCAACCAAATAAACTTCTGATTTGAACATGCTGAACATGCATTCAAAAGCAACGATAGAGTTTGGACAAACCGAAAATCGTTTAAGTGTTAGAGGAAGAATCAAACAAGTGATAGATCATTCCAAGCATTAGAAAATCATTCTGGAAAAGCTCATTAGATCAGATCAAAGAAGAAAATCAAACTAATCCAAGCAAAAGGAGGGTCTTGAAATTTTTTGAAATTTTGGGAAAACTGTTGCAGCTGCAACACCATCGTAGGTTGATCACTCTCCAAGATGCCGGTGTTGACACTTGTGTTTTGAGTTTAAAATCCAGCTATAAATACACACGATGCCGGTGTTGACACTTGTGTTTTGAGTTTAAAATCCAGCTGTAAATACACGCGAAGGTCATCACCATTAAATAGGCTTATACCCGACAAGGTTTCATCCTTCAGCACTCTAGAAAGTGGCAGCAGCTTCAACACCATCTCCAACTCAACGAATCAAGGCTGCAACAGAAATTGTCTTCTCATCTACAGGACCTCTGTGATGTTCTTCTTGTTTGACACTACAGATCTGTACAAAATACTCTTCAATATTGTTTCCGTATGATGAGCATCAAATCGATCATACACATGATCAAATCTAGAAATTCCCACACGTGTAATTTGTTTGCTTGCTTAGATATCTCATTTGCTGCCTCAGTCTTTAGTGATGGTACATTAAGATGATTATTAATAAGATTTGACCTTCCTAAATAATAGAGCAGGAATAGGGCGGCCCTAGTTTAATTCTTTATTTTTTTCTTTAAGACAGGTGGGCCTTTATTTAATGCTGGCATAGGTCGTTCCCCTCAACAAAATTTGCATTTTCAGCATTATGTCCATGATATTTGTTCTGATGGACGAGTTGGAGGACAACTCCGTTGGATCTTTATTGAACCATTGCACCTGTAGCTAAGTCAGTAATGCTTTGCTCTTGAATCTATCACTGAACTTGGAGAAAAGGTTCATGTCTGAGCAGATTCCCTTTCCCCTGGTTGTTCCATCAGATGAACATTACTTTGCATCACAAGTGGTACAGGGTCATGGTTGAATAGCGTTGACATCTCATTTTGCAAGCGCCCCAATGTTGTAGATGTGAAAGTTGTAGGGGTCC
>LPNX010081967.1:3519-13892 GCA_001517045.1 Pseudotsuga menziesii | reverse complement strand
TTTTAATATATATATAAAACGTGTCCCCCGTGTCCTATTTCTGGGGTTGTCGTGTCTCGTGTCGAATACTTGTATTTACGTGTCCTCCGTGTCCCGTGTCCTCGTGTCATGTGACTTAGCTGGCAACCCATTAACTTGCTCCTAGGAATCAATCCAAGACCATATGGGAGATGTATTAGTCTGTATTGATTGCATCTTCTATTTACCTGTTTAATTAAATGCATCTCTTAGAATAGATCGCAATGAGCATATAGATTTTATGTTATCAGTGATTAGCGTAAGTCATTGGTACTTTGTTGTCTTAGATGTAAGATATGTGGTTGGGTACACCACAGCCTGGTATCAAAGCTTCAATTGCAATACTAGGACTGTGGGGGAATTATATCAGTGGATTTTCTGTTGTTGTTAAGTGAGGGTAGAAACAGAATTGAGCAGCTCAGTAAAATTATGAGCACAAGAGACAAAGGTACCAAACCCAGGGAAGTGCAGTTGAGGAAGTTTCCTAAATTTGCTGAGTGTTGAGTTTCATTTTTGTGAAGAAAGAGTAGTTCAAGAGCCCTCCTTGTTGTTTTTCTAAGTGTAGTACTAGGATCCCTCTTTTCGTTGTTTAAAGCGGAGTAATTGGGCCTCCCTTTTTGTTGTAATAAGCAGAGTGATCAGAATCTCTTTTTGCAGTTTAAGGCAGAGTACAGCATAAAGAGCCAGAGCAAGCAGAGTGAAAATTTCAGAAAATCCTTTGATTTTTAACATATTTCATAAGAGTATCAGTAAAGCAGTCTCTCGTTCACCTCCGCAGAGTGGAGTTAGAATAGAGTAGTCAGTTGAACAATTCAAAAGGGGTTGTTTAACAGCAAAGTTTGTTACCTTAAACTGCTTTCACTGACAGTTTTGGTGCATTTCTCAAACTAGAATACTTCCTCCTTGTAGCGGATTTGGTCGTGTTCTTAGACAAAGCCTTCAGAGTCACATTAACAAGTGGCATTTTTTTTTATGAAATAGAATATAGAGATAAGCATAGCTATTAAATTTATTGGAAGCATGTACAGAATGTTAATCACAAAAAGAAAAAGGCATTTAAATACTTCAGGAAAAATCAAGTATGATATAGACTGAAGACATGCCAAACATACTTATTTGATAACATTCATACTGCATTCTCATATCATCTTCAACAAACAAAGAACAATTGATATACTCCTCTTATCACTCAATCTTATATTCAACCTGTTTCATGATAAAATTAAAGCATAAGGCTGGCACGGTGTATTTTAGAAGGGGATGTCCCAGAGCCTCTGTTAAATAGAGAGATGATATCGCTAGACAGGGTTGCATTGCTTGTGGGAGGTTAATTTCTTGGAGAATTTGAAGAGATGGAAAGAAGTTTTGAAAGAAGTGACAGCTTTAGATAGACAGATCACTCTTTTATCCATAAGATGCATTCAGTTGTCGGTGCAAGTGCTACAGGTGATTAGAAGTAGGAAAATGCAGAGAACCCCAAACAGGAAATAGTAATCAGGGTTATAATCAGCAGTATACAGAAAACAACAGAGTTGGTGAATAAACAATAATGTAAATTTGAGCAAACATTACAACATAAATTGTTTGTAGTGGATGGGACAGGTATCCTTCGAGGCATTTGTCAAATAAAAAAATTAGCAGATGTAAACAAAAGGTGTATGGATATCTTCCAAAGATTTTTACTGGTTGGAGGAGTTCAGTATAGGGTGTTCCTATAAAGTGTACCCAGCCCTAATAGTACTTTATGTTGAGGACGTCATTTAACTTGCATTGTTACATCAATTGGATTTGGTTTGAAGGTGTGTGTTGTGGAGGTCTTTATTGAAATTGAAAAGCCAAGCTCCTTCACTAAGGTATTGTAACGCTGAGGTAGCCAAGTGGAGGTCTTGTTTCGTAGAAGAAACTTAGACATAGTTACAGCAAGGGAGAGTCAGGAGTGACTAGGATCTGATGTGTATATCTGGTAGCCTAGTGTTGTAAATGTTGTTTAATAAATCTGCAATATAAGACAAACTGTTTGTTGGTTTTCCACAGTTGGGGTTTCTAGGGTACTTGTGTTATGGTTATCTATGTTTATGGTTGCTTATCACTGTGTTGCATTTATCTTTTCAGTGATTGTGAGTTTATTAGCTACTGGCTTAATTAAAAGATCAAAAATATAATTGTGATCTGGTGAGCTGAGAATTTTCACATGGGTAGGGTACCATGATCAAAACGAGTACAAAGAAGAAGATAAACCCTTGAGATGATGTGGGTTTCTGCAAAAGCTCCTAACACTTATAATTAAGCCAAATATAAACTGTGCCTGAGTTGACAGAAGGCTTCTTCATAAATTCTAGTAGATCTTAAAAAACCCAATACTTGTTTGTGGCCACCGTGGTTCCAAATACACAATCCAGATAGAAGGCATATCATTTGTTGTGTAATGTGAGCTAGATCTAGAGTATACTAGTATCCAATTAAATGCAATGCAATAGGCTCAACTAGGATAGGGAAGGGAACCACACCCTTAATAAAAAACTAAAACTCTTAGAACAGAGGGCATTCCATGCTAATGCAAACTAAAATAATGAAAGAAAGGCTACACCAAATGATGAATAGAGGCCTTATTCATGCCATGAAGCCATTATTTCACTGTAAGTCCATGGTGTGTTCCTCCAAGTAAGCTAGAGGTTCAATTGCATAGAGGAATTGAGTCCCAATCCATTAACTCGACCACAACAATGATTTTTTCTCCATGCAAGGCCACTACCATGAAGAGTCAAGATAGAGAAGAGGATAGGTGTGCTTATAAGATATTAAAAAGCCTCCCAAAACCTTATCAAGCAGCCCAAAATATTGCTTTAATGGATAAGAGCATGTTAATAGACCTTAGGCACCAAGTAGCCGGCACAAGTTATGAATAGTGCAGGGCTAGATGGAGAACTTTTCCAATGGAGTGAGCACCTAGATTGTTGTTTTTCGTCTTTGTAGGTTATTGCAAAGGGAAAACAATGAGAGAATAAAAAATTGTTGATAGAAGCCGCGGAGTCATTGGGAGCATTCAAAACCCAATGCCATCCTTCCCACAAGACAATAACGATTTGCAAGAACGCCTCAAAAAATTGTACTTCCCACTCAACAGCACGCAAAAGAAAAAAATGTTCTTCGTAGTACACTACACAAGTGGGTGAAATAGAAGCACCTTAATACCATTCTCATCGATGATGTGTTGTCACCCAAGACACTAAATGTAATAAAAAAAGTCAAATAAAGTTGATGAGCAATGATGAGAGTTAATTGTATTTAAATTAATGTCTCAAACACCCCCACCTTGTGTTAAAGTTAGTGCAGCTGCAAGACCCATTCTCAGAGAGGATGGTACCCTAGTCAGTTAACTAGGGTAGAGTAAGACCCTAGAAGGTACCCTAGGGCCCCCAGCAGTCTCCTGGGGTTCTTGGTCTGGGACCAAGTAGGTTGATGCCATGGCAAAGTCCTTAACATGTGGTTAGGGCCCCTATATGTCTCTAAAAAAATTCTGGTCTGGGACCAGATAGTTTCTTGGACACGAGGTCCAAGCAAATTCTACGAGTTGAGACAGAGACTTTGTTGAATTTTAGCATTAGCATGAATTCTTTAAAATTTTGCAGGTTGTAAGATAACAAAATACAAGTGCAGTAGAAACATCAACAACATCACACACACTAAACACAAGAGTTTTTCACGGGGAAACCTTTAAAGGACAAAAACCCCAAAAGCATTAGGAATTCATCTCTTAAATGAGATGACCGAGTCTTCAATAACTTTTCAAACCCTAATTGGTTTGAACAAATCCACAAAGATGAATTTTACAATAAAATCCAAGTTAGGGCTTTCTGCCCTAATTTCTTCCTACTGCACGAGATTGGCAGAAGGTTGCCCAGACTTCCGTACACTGCCCGAGCTGCCCAGATACTGCTGTTGTTGCTCGGTTTGTACCTGCCCCCCAGATGCTTAAACAATCTGCCCGAAACTTCTTTTCTTCTGCACGAGCCCTGTCAAGGTTTGCCTGAGCCTGTCCAAACAATAGTACAGCTGCCTGTGGATGGGATCTGCTTGCCTGTGAAGTACAACAGGTTTCCCGATCCTGTAACTACCTGCCTGAAGTCCCTGGGGGCTGCCTGGAATGGATTAAGGCTGCCCGAGAGTGTTCTACATCTGCCCGGAGTGGTGGGAGATTTGCCCGAACACTGTATCTACTCGAGGTAGGACCATACAGCTTGAAGACAAATCTATGCTGCTCGAGGTTTGTGCATCCTGCCCAAAACTACCCTAGCTCTGCCCAGGATTACTGTAAGGCTGTCTAGGATTGAGAAAGGCTGCCTGAGACTTGTGGCAGCATGCCCGAGCTCTGTTTGGCAATTATAGGGCTGCTCGAAAAGAGCCCTAGTTCAGTTCTTCTCCCACTTCAGTTACCCGTGAAGGATAGGGGTATGCCCTAGGCTGCCCAGAGTGGAGAAGGATGCTACTCGGATAGGAGAAGTGTACTAGGGTGAAAACCCTAGGTCTGTTGTTGTTCACCTGAGATGAAACCCTAACTGTTTAGGGTTTACTGTTGTCAAAGGTGTGGTTGAAACCCTAGCTTAGGGTTTGGCTGGAGCAAGGAGGTAGATGCCCTAGCTAGAAAGCCTCCATGTTAGGGCATAAACCAAAAACAAAAACTTTCCTCTTCAAGAACGTGTGAAAATTTTCCTTGGAGCAACTGTAGATGATAAGCAAGTGTGTGTAATAATGAAATGGATTGATCTTCTTTTAAAGCCTTTGAATCCCCTGGATGTGGACCAAAACTCAAAAGAACAAAATAATAATATTTTATTCTTTTATCTTTTTTACTTTTACCTTTAGTGGTACTAAAGGTGTTTTTGCACTTTCACTTTGATTCCTTAGTGGTCTAAGGGTCCTTTATGTATTTTTGACTTTTACCTTTAGCCTTCTTCAAGTGCCCTGTGGTCAAAACAAGTGGTCAAGGTGGTCCTTCATCCCCACTCAAAGTACATCATCATAAATAGAGAGAATTACTAATGTTTTTATCTCGCACTCCATGTGACACCAAGATCGAGTACTAGGTGTCTTAACTAAGGGTAGCTAAGCCTTGGAGAAGATCACAAAGCCCACAGATCAAGGGTGAGAGTTCCTCACATGCCCAGACCCGGTATAGGACTTATAGTGATATCCTGGTAATAAACCAGGTGCCTCAGCCATAGGCTGCATAATTTGACTCCAGGTCAAATACTTGGTAACAGACCAAGCGCCTCCATTCTCCCGGAGTATGGCTCTCAGCCCTAGGCTAAGTCCCCCGGTACTAGACTGGTTCATCTTCCTAGTAATTAACCAGGTGCTGCCTCCATTCAAATAATGGCCACTCAGCACTAGACTGAGTTCCCCAGTGCTGGACTAGTTCCGCATCCTGATCCCTGACCAGATGTCTCCATTCAACAGAATGGCTACTCAACTCAAGATTGAGTCCCCCAGTGTTGGACTAGTTCCACATCCTGGTCCCTGACCAGATGTCTCCATTCAACAGAATGGCTACTCAACTCAAGGTTGAGTCCCCTAGTGCTGGACTGGTTCCACATCCTGGTCCTTGACCAGATGTCCCCATTCTCCTAAGAGAATGGCTCTCGATGCTGCTCAGGAAAAATCAACAGACTTCTTGGTCTGGTTCCAGGCAAATTCTTGGTCTGGGACCAAGCAGTTTTTGCAGGAGCACCCCTGGTCAGTTAACCAGGTGAATCTTGGTCAAGTTGACCAAGATGATGATGTGTGATGTCCTCTCTCCTAATCAAAGATTGCTAGGTTGTTTCTCAAGAGACTGGCCACTCCTTGATGATGTCCCTAGCACCTAACCCCTAGGAGCAGGAGGACCAAAGGATGGCACCATCCAGTTTGGATCTTCCCCTTATACAGTGATGGTAAAATATATGAAACAATGTACCTTGAGAGAGAAAATATTAAAGTCCTTGGTCTTGTTGGTTCTATAGGTAAATGAAGTTGTTTGTCCACCTTTATGGTTCACTTTGATCTTGTGGGTATGTGGGTTGTCTTATTGTGAGCCCCTCTAGTTGACTCATGGTCCTTTATCTTAATTTGTCCTAGCACTCTTTTTGTGTGTACCTTTGTTATGACTCTTACCTTATTGGTTTTATTTTTTGACTATTGGTACACTATCCTAAGTTCTATTTACTTTATGGTTTTATTATAAAACCATTGGACCATTTACTTTATGGTTTATTATAAGACAATTGGACTATTTATTTTATTGTTTATTTGGACCATTTATTTTTTATGGTTTTATCTGGACCACCTTACCTTACAATTTTTTTGATACCTTCTTTCTAAAGTTAACCTAATTGTTTTTTTTGTTAAGCCAAGACTCTTATAAAAGTATTACTCTTCAATGTAATTATCCAAGAAGTTGTATCTCATTTTTTACCTATGGCTGACTCCTTCTAATTGCGACTCCTCTCCCCTCAGCGTGACGTGCCTCGTGTCGTTTATTGTGACTGTCTGACCTCTATTAGCGTGATTGGTCTCTCTACCCTAGCGTGATCGGGTTCTCTCCCTCTATGTAACCGGGACTACTGCTCCACGCGTTTTCTTCTACTGTTGCTCCACGTTTTTCTTCTGTTGCTGCTACCCGCGTTTTCCTTTGCTGTTGATCCCGACATGACCGTGTGTCTAGACTATGATCTCTACCCTAGCATGGTCGTGACTTCTACACCCGAGTGGTTGTGTGCTTTTTCCAGCAGCGTGATTGTGATTCTACCCTAGCATGGTTGTGTGCCTTTTTTCAGCAGCGTGACTGTAATTCTACCCTAGCATGACTACCCTTCATCGTGACTATTTCTCAGCATGACTGTAGGTGTCATTGCTCAGTGTGACTATTCTTCGTTCAGCGTGACTGTGTTCATGCTTCGCGTGATTATGTGTCCCTGCTAGCATGACCGTGTTCTATTGCCCAACATGACCGTATGATTGTGTGTGCCTCCAGTGTGACTGCATGTCTCTTGTGCGGTGTGACTGTGTCTCTTAGTTGGTGTGTTGTTAAAGGCTGAGTGAATATTTGAAGTTTCTCTAAGTACCTGAGATCTGTTTCCTTACTGCTTTAAACCTCTTAAGTTCTCTCTCAAGGTACGTCATTTGTTCACCTAGTTGACTTGTCCCTTCGGTGACAAGATTAAAACTTAAAAGTATCCGAGTATAAGGTTGATTCAAAATAATTGGTACGATTCTTTACTGTTGTTATCTACTGTACATTATTTTATTATTTTGTTACTGTACATGGCATTTGGTGAATCCATAGTTTTAAAACTTGGACTTGAACTCGAAATCGACCGAGGGTCAACTCGGACTCGGATTCGGCAATGATTCGGCCGATTTGATTTTAATGACTCAGTTTACTAAAAAACACATAAAATATTAAAGTATAGTGATTTATAGTGATTTAGATTAAATTATATAATTTTTAAGTAATTTACAATATGTAAATTACATGTAATTTACAGTAATTTACAATACCTTATAATTAAAAAAAACAATAACATGCCTGAAGGCTGGCGACATTGGGTAGCAGACTCCATGGCCACTCCACGAGTCCACTCTCCAGCAGGCACCCACAGAGTCCTCGACAGCTTGGGCAGAGTCGCAAACAGTCGACGTGAACCGTGGATGGCATGTAATGAGTTATGTTAGTTGGTTAGGGGTTAGGTTTGGGTTAGGTTAGGTTTTAGGTTAGTTTAATTAAAAAATTTAATTTAAAAAAAAAATCAAATCAGGTCTATCTCGTCGAGTCACCCTTTAACTCGGCCACTTGATCCGAGTTAAAGGCCGAGTCAGCTCGGCTCGGGGTCAACTCAGGTGACTCGGTCCGAGTCGGCTCGGACCGAGTTTTAAAACATTGGGTTAATCATCTCAAGGACCAACTTTATCGCAGTGACCGATGGAGTGTTAAAGTTGAAAGAGATGAAAATTATGTTTTTTATTGTAGTTTAAATTTATTAGAGCGGTACTATTCTGAATCTGGTTTCATAATTCTGTTTATGCATTAAAGTATATTTATTTATGTTAAACCTACCCTAACCCTCAAACTTTAACACCTTGTAGTAGTGATTAAACCTCAGTGTATTTCAAACTGTTTCCTACAAACTCTAAAGAGCCACAACTAAAACATAACTAGGGTCCAGTACTCCTATTGATTTCTGAACATTCTAGTACGGCTTTTGCTATATATATGACTGAATAATGTCTTCTTTCACCATTTTTTCAAGCTCAATTTTCATGTTTTTTTACCTTCAATTTTTTCTTTCTCCAAAAATGACTACTACAGTTCGCTGTAGGTTTTACACCAACAAACAAAGCAAACATTCTCATGGTCTAACATTGGTATTCTTGCCCTCCTAATAACCAATGTTTGGACAACATAGAAACACTATTCTCTATAGATAGCTTCCTCCTTGAATATGATAACCAGCTAAGGGAGTCTAGTCATTAATCATTGTTGGACTACAAAATCATATATGAATGCATTTCATCACACAGCAATAAACAGACAAAAGATTGAAAAGTTTAGGCTTGAGAACAGTAAAGAACTTACCATCTGCCCCTGTGATTTTACTTTGTCATTGACAGAGGCACATGGGTACCTTTTGCAACCTCACACCTTTATCAAAAAATAGGTTGAGCTGCAAATGCATAGTTTATTCTAGAATGCTAGCAATTGAAAAACAAAAGTAAGTAAAAACTAGTGTTTTATTGAATGAAATCTATTGTACTTTACAATATTTAAAAGGAACAGACACAATAAACTCTCTCTGCATTGCTTTTAGTTGACACTTCTAACAGTATGATGTGAACTTTTATCCACTACTTTAGCGCATGCCCTCATGAATTGGAATAAGCAATAGCTAGTTTGGTTTTTATTGCTCCAAGGTGTGCAAACTTGTCAGAGCTGCAAGATGATTGTTCTATTTTATATTCAAAGCATGGAAAAGAATTTACTGCATCTACCATTGAATTGCATTCTGAATATCAACTACTTTAGGGCATGCCTTGATGAACTGAAATAAGTAATAGTTAGTTTGGTTTTATTGCACTAAGGTATGCAAACTTGCCAGAGCTGCAAGATGATCGTTCTATTTTATCTTCAAAATATGGAAAAGAATTTACTGCATCTACCATTGAATTGCATACCGATTGTGGAGTCAACAGGCATGCATGCAGAAATAATTTACATAGCTGGCAGACAGGCATGCTATTGAATTCTCTATGTACATGGTTAGAACTTTTAATAACTAGGTATTCTTTATGTGGTGCTGATGGGAGTGCATTCATGTCTTCTTCCTTGGATCATTGGAAATTTATCAACGAGAATACCGAAACTAGAGGTAAAAATGAGATTAATGAAAAAAATTACTGATGAACATGATATTGAATGGCATTTGGAGGAAGCCAACACTGAAATGTTGAATCTGGCAGAAGACATACCAGTAAGTGCATTTATTTATTATTTAGTTCATCTATATTTTTCAAGAGCAATTTATTGGCTCCAGAATGTACTTAAATCATTTTTACCAAGTTATCATTACCTTCATTATGACTGTTTTTATGACATTCTGAAGGCTCAACATTCAGATTGGGTTGAAAAGCATTTTGGAGTAAGCTAAACGACTTTGAAACCAGAAGAGGGCACTTGTCAGGGTTTAATGCCAAGAAATGAGACAGACAAAAGATTTATGGTGTCATCAAAATCACACAATCTCAAGCACCCACTACAATCCCACAGTAGACTTTGGGTACCAATGAGCCATTTCCTCGAAGTCCTTAACCTAAAGTTAGCAACATGTGTGAATAGCTGTTTCAACATTTTATCAAGAAAGGTCATAAAAATCATCTGATGTTGTAATATATGATTCATGCCCTCTTCGCGACAATATAAACACAATGTTTGATTCCGAATCCATCAATAGATTTTGATCCTGACATATGTGAAGATGATCTACATGGCAGACAACAGATGGAAAGTAAGATGAATTGCTATGATATTACCACAAAAACCATTGCTTGGGTATTCAAGTGTATAAAACAAGTAGATGTAAAATACATGGATGTACCAATGCAGCTCAAGTAGTTTATGAGTTGCTTTGCTTACACAATAGCATCTGTATGAACTGCCGTTGATCTTGCAAAAAGTGAATTTGGGAATATAAACCTAAATAAAAAACATGTAACTCAAGAAGACTGATGTATGAAGGTGAAGATGAGCTTCATAAAGAACTTTTCAGGGATCAAAATGAAGGGAAATATGGGATGTCTATTAATAGATTGGAACATATTACTAA
>LPNX010081961.1:825467-911660 GCA_001517045.1 Pseudotsuga menziesii | reverse complement strand
TATATAATGATTATAATATTTTAAATTTCAAGCTACACATACAAAAAAGGATTACGCACATAAAAAGAAAAAAGTTATTAAACCTTGTCAAGGGAAGATGTAAGCTCTTTCATAAGAACCACATTAGGGTTCTTTGCACTTTTTGTGCGCATTTATTGTTAAAGAAGAAAATTAAAGAAAAAGAAGTCGAAGTCATGAACCATGGAGTATAGTTCACATTTACAAATAAAAAAAATAGAAGATGAAGTAGTTAGTTATTGAAAAGAAAATAGAAAATTACAAATGATGATTGAATTACATATACTTCAAATGGAATTCAAAGAAAACCATATTTCTAAAGAAAAAAATCGCATGAAAGAGTTGTTCGCACAAATTGATGGAATAAGGGATATAAAACAACTCAATCATAAATTACAAAATCAAGATATCAAGAGGAAATTTGATGGGAGTAAAGTAGAAGAAGAAATATCGCAATTGAAAAAACTCCTTATCAACAAAGATAAAGTGATTATGCGGTCCCAAGATAAATTAGAATGCCAAGATTTAGATTTGTACTAGATACAACAACAAATTAAAGATCTACAACATCAAAACAACAACCTTAAAAATGCTCACAAATCAGATATTGCAAAAGTTAATAAATCAATATCGAACAATAATGATAACATCTTTCGGTTGAGAAATCATAATAAAATTCTAGTCACAAAAATCAAGAAGTTAAAGAATATTTGGAAGATTGAATAAGCTAATGAAGATATCAAAGGGAAATTATTAGAAAAGGAAGAAGAGAATTTCCACCTTAGAAATCATAATCAAAATTTGATGGAACGAATTAAGAAGTGAAATGATGATGAGAAGTCGCAAGAAGAAACGTTCAAGAAGATTAATAATGATAAAATGTTGTTGGAAAAAAATAGATAAAAAACAAAAGGAGGCATTAAAAGGAAATAAAATCCAAGTTGTGGAAAAAAGCACAAATACATAACCAATCCACATCATAGCGCAACATGATGCTAATATAGCTGAAGAACAAATATATAGGGATGTTGGATTACAAACAATAAGAACTCCTTATTGACATCCAAATAATAAAAGAAAAAATCTTAAACAATTAGAGTATCAATATTGAAAAGTATTGCTATTGGTGCATGTGAACCTCGTGATAGCCGTTCATCATGGAAGTGATGCGTTTTGCAGAGAATTGAATTAGGATGGACTGATCCTTTTACATTTCAATTTTTTTCCAACACTTATAGGTTCATACCATCTTATGCACTCACTACAAGGGAACATAGAATGATGAGACGACATCTTTTCTTTTTTTTTGGGAAAAATCACACATTGAGAAAATTGCTTTAATAAAATAAGTAACGCCTGATAAGAAATAATATAACAACTAGGGTTCGATGGAATCTGGTTCTTAACGTCGTCTCCCTCCCGCTCCAGATGAAAATTCCTTCAAACCATTGATTCAAACACTTAGTAAAACTAGATCTAGAGATGAAGCACCATATTTGTTAAAAAACTAAATAACATTATGAAGGTTAACCTTCCTGGAACAATAGCGAGACAAAATGCATTATCAATGTATAAGAAGGGAATTATAGGACATATTACTGGAAATTTTCCCTAACCTAGATCTATGGAGACATGGGAGTAGAAAAATTGGTTGGCTTTGATCAAAGGGAGAATGACTCATTACTTTTATGGAAGAGGTTTTTATGTTTTCTTGTTTGAGTTTAAAAAAGATCGAGATTTAATTTTCCTTAATGGTCCCTATTTCTTCAACAAACGAGGAATGTATCTAAATAGTTGGACTCCAGATTTTGATATAGATTCAAAGATTCCTTTAGTTGTTCTGGTTTGGGTTCAGTTGCCTCATTTTCCTCTGCATTGTTGGGGATCACTCCTTAAAGGATATTGGAAATGCACTGGGAAAAATTATCGATAAGGTTGAGCCAAAGAAAGGTATGTTTCAATGTGCAAGAATTTGTGTGGAAGTGGATCTAGAAAAAGGTCTTCCAGAAGCAATTATTATAGTTCTTGACAATTAGAGTCATTTTCAATAGTTGGATTACGAACAACTTCCTTTTAAATGCAAATCTTGTCATGCATATGGTCACTTTGCAAAATATTGCAAAAAGAAGGAGAAATGATCTCATATTATCATATTTCAGAAGGGAAATGACAACAAGTTCAGAAGAAAGAAAAGCAAGCAAGTTAGTCAAGAAAATCCATCTTCATCCTAGGAAACTTTAAAACCAAAATCTCATTCCATAGAAAATCGATTTGAAGTTTGCCAAGAAAAAGTTCCATAATCTCTCTCTACAACAAATAGACTTGAATCTCCCCAAGAAAATTTTCCTGTAGATTTTTTGGAGGTGGTGGCTCCCTCAATCAGAGAATCAAGGTCCATCTTCCCTCCTAGGCTCTCTTCATTGTTGCTTGGAGTTGACTGTTCAAATCTGGGCGGAGACAGTCAAACAATTTTTGATGATCCTGAAGTTGTTGAGGAGGTGTAATTAGTTCCAGCGGGGGTGTAACAAGAAATCAAGCTAAGCAAGTAGTGATAAAGGAAGAAAAAAAAGGGGAGGAAGGAGAATAAAAATACACCAACAAAGTTGGACAGAAGCATCGGTCCTAATCCCAAGAACCTGAATATTAAAGGTACAACCAATTCTAGAACTTTGAGCAAGCTTAAGGAAATACACTCAAAACAAGGTAAATCCCGGGATACAATTCTGGTCCAGGAGACTAAATTGCTAGAGAAGGAATTGTAAATGGTTGGAATAAAAATGGAAAAATAGTGTTGATATTTCTCTTAGTTCAAGGGGTGCATCTGTAGGAATCAACACCTTATGGGATAACACATAGTATGAATTAATATACTCCAAACAAATGCACCATTATATCTTAACTCATCTAGTAAGTAAATTATCTTGCTCTTCTTACAAAATTTTCAATATATATATTCCCATGCATTATAGAGAGAAACATGATTGTTGGAAAACCATTGGTAATATTAGAGAAGAAATTAGATAAGATAATTGTATTATTTATGGAGATTTTAACACGGTCTTGTCTCAAGAAGAAAAAATTGGAGGCTCCAGAGTTAGAGACACTTCTAGAGAAAACTTAGATGAGTTGATTTTATATTGGGATCTTGTTGACATCAAACCGAAGAATGGGATATTCACTAGGTCAAAATGGAGGATTGGATCAACCTACATTGTTGATCATCTAGATAGATTTTTAGTTAGCAACTATTTTCTAGCTGAGGATTTGATCATTTCTTCAACAATTATTCGTTCAACCATATCAAACCATAATCCAATCAACCTTTCTATTTGGAAGAATGTGAAATATGGTCATCTTCCTTTCAAATTTAACCCCTTATGGCTTCAACACTTGTAATCTATTGAGATTATTAAAGCTACTTGGAAGCAAAAAAGGGAAGGTTCTCCCAACTATATTTGGGAGTTTAAAATGAAAGATGTGAAAATGGATTTAAAAACATGGTCCATACATTGTTATGAGGAAGCGTATGCTAAAAAAAAGGAAATATCAGGAACATTTGGTTGCAATTCAACAACAAATGGAAATGGAGACACCCACTCAACAAATGAAATTTGAGGAAGTTGAAATAAGCATGAAGCTTCATTAAATTTATAGAGCCGAGGAAGAGCATTGGAGGTTGAAGTCTAGAAGTTTGTGGATGCAAGCTGGTGATAGGAATACTTCCTATTTTCATAAGTAGGACAGTGCAAGATATTATAGAAATAATGTAAAAGAAATTACAAACTCTATTGGGGTCAAATTAATGGAGTATGGGGATATTAAAAATGAAGCTTTTCATCATTTCAAAAGCTATTATCCAAAAAGGAGGAATCAAATTAGGTTACCTGTGAAGAAATGCTTGAAAATATTCCCACTGTCATATCTCAAGCTAAAAATTAGGAATTAGTAAAAGAAGTGGATGAGAGTGAGGTTTTAAATGTTATTAGGAATCTTGAACCTAACAAAGTGTTGGGTCCATATGAATTTTCCATAGCCTTCTGCCACAAGTTTTGGGACCTAATTAAAAAATATATATGTACAATTATCAAATGGACTTTCAAGAAAGCTAAATTAGGAGGAAGCATTGGCTCTTCCTTCTTGGCTCTTATTCCAAAAGAAAGATATCCTTCGACCTCCTTTGGGTTTTGAACCATCTCTTTGTGCAACTCTTCTTACAAGATTATTACTAAGATTTTATCTACTAGAGTTAAACCCATCCTCGAGAGGATAATTTTGGAAAATCAAGGTGATTTATGCCCAAGAGGCACATTTTGGATAGCTTCATTTTAGTTTAGGAGGCAATCCATTATAGTATGCAAAGAAAATAGCATGGTATGGTCATAAAAATGGATATGGCTAATGCCTTTGATCACATGAGGCATTCTTTCCTTCTTCAATTTTTGGACAAATTTGGTTTTTCTGACAGCTTCATTGGATGGATCCAAGCTTGTATATCTAATCCATTGATCACCCCTTTAGTAAATGGAAAATCAACTGGTTTTTTTCAAGGTGAGCGAGGGTTGTGGCAAAGATACCCTATATCTCCTATATTATACATTTTAATGGCTAATTCCTTGAGTAGAAAGCTGGAGGTGGAATAAAGAAATGGGAATCTGCTTGACATGTGTATAGTAAGAGAAGTCAAGGAGATAAACCACTCCCAATTTGCAAGTGACACTCTTCTTTTTGGAGAAGCTTAAGTTTTTATAACATCCATATTTAAATCCATCACTGATAACTATTTAAAATATTTTGAAGGTGAAGTAAACAAACATGTTAAGTGTATGGTTGGAATTCAACAATTATTCAATGAATTACAGATTTGTTGGGATTCTCTACAAAAAAAGAGTGGAACTCATTCAACTACATGGGTATTCCAATATTTTTTGGTAGACCTTCTTCGTTGGATTGAAAGAATGTGGTGGAGAAAATAAACAAAAAAATGGAGCAATGGGGATCTCATTGGCTCAATCTCGTAGGGAGAGTGGTCTTGATTAAATCAGTTCTCTCTTCACTTGCTATATATTATAACTCTATTATGATTGATCCCACCGGAGTCTCAAATTAGATTGACCAATTACAACATAAATTCCTATGGAGAGGAGGAAAAGTTAACTAAAAAAAAATTCACTTGATCAACTGGAATCAAGTCATAGCTCCTATTCAAAATGGAGGATTGGAAATAAGATACACATGGCTACTTAATAAGGTGTTGGTTGTTAAGATTTTGTGGAATATAAATACCAAAGATGAAGCTTGGTGGAAATATGCCATAAACAAAAAATATTATAATGTTTCCATATTCATAATATTGATTCCTCTTTCAAAAAAGAACCTTGCACCTCAATTTGGAATATGTGTAATGGTTCTACTGACATTCTAAAAAGAAACACTTCATGGATGCCAGGTAACGAGCAAACTATTCAAATTTTAGAAGATTGTATTATGGGAAGAAAAAATCTAAATTCTCATGCCCATGTAGAACAACTTTACAACTGGATGAAGGTGAACAAAATGACTAAGTCGACAAGCATTTTATATTGGAATGCTAAGGGTGTTTGGATCAGTTAGAGGATACCAAATATATTGGGTGGTTTAGAACAATAGTGGAGGGAGTTGGTTGCTCTCTTAAATGGCCTAGCTCCCATTGACAAATTTGTTAAATACATGCGAGCATGGGGAAATAAATATGGCAACAACTCACTTAAAGAAGGATGCAACTACTACCTAAATAATGGTCAACGTGATTACCCAAAAAATTCAATATGGAAAACTATTTGGGGAAGTGATGCCCTGCCTAAAGTGAAGATTTTCAATTGTATTTTATGTCATGGTACAATTCTAACTCATGGAAAACTCCAAAAGAGATGTATACATGGTCCCTCTCAATGTTATATGTGTAGTTAAAAGGATGAGACTATGAAGCACTTGTTTTTGGAATGTGAGTTTGTTTTAGAAGTTCGACATGTTATCTTTGAGGATCTTCAAATACCTAATATTATTCCTATCAATTGGAAAGATTCCTTTGTAATCTGGCACAAACATTATCGCATAAAATTTATAGATTTATCCATTTATCCATTTTTAAGATTTATGAGTGTGAGTTGAAAGATCTATCTCATATATCAATTACCCTATTTTGGCAAGTTCACCAAATCCATGATAAGGCATAAGCTAATAGTGTCACTCAAGAAGCTATTTTTTGTTCTTCATTGGGCATTTTGAGAAATTATTTGAATTCAGACGTTGGAGAAGATAATATTTTGTGAATGCTAACTCTAGAAGTGTAAGCTCTAGATGGATTGACATTGTTAGCATGCCAAAATTCCCCCATGTCAAAACCCCAAATTTTCGCAAAAAATTTAAATTTTTTAATGTAACATAAACTGTTTATAGTTGCAGTTGGATAACTGCTAGCAGCTAACGGAAAGAATGGAACAGTTAACAAAAGTAACCATAACTTAAACACATATAGATTAATACTATTTTAATTTCAATATGTGCTGTACATAATCTGCATTCAGTTATTTCTAGTTGTACTAATGGTTTGATTTGTCAAGTAGGTGAGAAGTTACTTTCTAATTGGGGATTACTTAGCGATTGCTAATGTACCTGGATTTCTGGATTTTATAGGCTTGACAGGTAAATTTTGAACTAGTAAGAATTTATTAAGGGGTTAAACCAAACATACTTCTTTTAGCATAATATACTGCTAGAGTAAAAGTTTGCTTAGAAGAATTCAAGGTACTACAAGGTAAAGTAACATTTCTTTTACTTGTTTTACAAATGTGATAGCACTTAAACTTCATGTCGTAAAGGTCAATAAATTTGCTCTACTGTTTGTCTTTTATTAGAATGACTGCTACGTTAGATAAAACTTCTTTCTATCTTTGCTCTAAGCTATTTCCAGTTCTTATTAGAGCTCAAGATTTAGTATATCAATACTCTTATTGAAATAAAAGTTTAATTGCTATTGCTATTTATAAAATGCACAATACTGCTTATAAGTACGGAAATAGACCTAAGGCCTTTCAAGAAACAAGCTTATACATAACTCTTAGATTTACCTTTTATTAAGCTCCAGTAGAGGAAGTTTATCAGCTTATTAATGCATTGTTTTTATAAATGATCAATTGCGTAAATATCGACAAGTTGTGATTTCTATCTCCAAACTTCTTTATGATATAAGTAATGTGACGAAATTACATCACCCTATTACTTATTTGTAATAACAAATGATACTATACTTTTTCTTGGATATTTCTACTATCCTTTACTACCAAGTCTAAACTAACCTTGGTTTGAATTCATTTGGGGCATTGTATACATTTGGACTCACCAAACGATTACAACTTCCATGAAGTTTACCTTACTCTTAGTACTATAGACTTCATACAACAATAAGAATTTATTCTAGAGTGTAAATACTTTTTATATCCACAATATTGATTTACAACTAGATTCTTACTATTAGTCTTTACATACAACTCGTTCTAACATTATTGTCCTGTTATATAATGTATGGATAATTGATTATTATTGCAACTTATTACCTTAATATCAAGGGCATACACCCTACTATGGATCTTTCCATAGTTGTTATTCCTCCATCGAAAAGGTTTCATTGTTTACTTATGTCAAATATTAACAATACAATGCATGATTTGGTTTGTTACCAACGAAGGTTCCAAGGTTTAATATATAAGGTTTACCAATACCATGAAAACCTCGTTCTTTATCATAGTTTGATAATACGATTTATCAATGAAAAGATACATTTGAATTTGTAGATGACATTATCATTATAGTCATTGTTCAAATTATTAACAATAATTTGTTGTCCCGACAATTGCAGTGATAACTATATTATTCGACCCACTTTGGACTAAATAAGTTAGTGGGCACGTGGAACATCCACCATCGTGCATTGCATGACTTATAAGCTCACCACACAACCCTACTTCTTATTTTCCATCGATGGTTTTGGTCTCTGCACTGTTGGGTTCATTGCGGCCATAAGGGCTCGCTGGTGCTTGTCTCCAACTCCATTGTTTGTGTATCATGAAGTGTTTCCACTCTAGTGTATGGGTTACAAAGTTCACAGCTCACATTATGTTTTTCTTCATGCATACAATACTTTGTTGTGCGTGAGGGTAGTGTAGCTCTGTCAGCAATTTTCAGTGTTGTTTTCTCTCATGGCCATTGCCAAGGCTTACTCTTGTTTCCGTCGATAGTGTAGCATGTACTATAAGTTCTGTCAACTCTGTTACTAGTGAACGCGAGGGTTTGGGTTGTTTGTTGTGCTGCTCGTGGTGTGGGCTCAAATCCTCCTCGGCTTCCAAGTCTTTCGCTTCCAAGTAAAGAAAATCGTCTTGTAAATGTTATAAGCTTTTAAATAAATTACAGTTATAGCTATAAACTCGGTTTCTAACCAATATTCGGTCTTCACTTGCAGGTGATGGTTCGCCTCTTCGTTTGGAAGAATCTTCTCCACGTTTGCAGTGGCATTTAGTCTACGGGTAAGCCCTGGTTACAAAGTGGCACTCCCTGCTTTTATAGACTTAGGGGAAAATGATTTCAGTTTGAGGAAGTTACGACCTCGGTTTCCCTAGTCTTGGGATGTTTGATCTTCAGTTTTTAAGATTTATTTTTCGTTATTAACCCTTGCATATAGCAGGGTGACTCTGGATTCAATGTCGTGATTTGTATATGCTCTTTTCTTGACTTATAAAGATTATATAGTAATGTAGGTTTTGATATAATGAATGTTAGTTTTGTTTTTAAAAACCCATGCCACGAAGCTGGGTACACCGGCCCTGAGCTAGGTAATGTAATCTGGTTAAGTTTGCAGCCTTACGACTTGTCAATGTAATACATTGGGTTTAAAAAAAAAAGGTTTTACTTCGAGCTCTATCTCATTTTTATAGTAAACTTGTATATTGTAACTTTGTGTATATTAGGGTTTGTCCTATCTGACTGTTAATGAAGAACATACTGTGTAAATATCCTTTGTTAGTATACATTGTTATTATAAGGTTTGCAACTTCTTCGTATTGTGTAATTTATAATATTAATCTTGTTTGGAAAATACAAGCTAGGGTTTTCCTGAAGTGAAACCCTTGTTAAGTTCTTTAGTTAATTAATGATTAGGTTCTATTACTTGTTATTTTGGTTAAATTAATATTATAGGTGTGATGTGTAAAAGTACCTTTGTTCCAGAAAGGATTGTGACAGTTTACAGTAGACTCAATGCTTATATATATATTATTATTAAGTAAATGGTTTGCAACTTAGAAGTTTTATTTATAATAGATTAAGAACTTGGTTAGGGTTTTCACCCTGAAGTTTATATTTACAGGTATAATCCTGTCTAATATGTACAAATAGTTTTTACATAGATATTATTTAGTTTTATACTAGTTATTAATTATATTTTCATTATTTTTATTTAGTAATCTGTCTAGTAGACTTTACTCAGAGTTTTTGAAATGATATAGCATAAATTATGTAACTCAATTTACTCTTTTTAATCTAAGTACTTTTAAATTTAATCCTGTTTAGTTTATAATAAATATTAGTCCTAGATTTAGTTGATAATGTTTAGAAGATAAACTATGTGAACTGTAGTTGTTTATTTACTTAACTGTATGTAAACATTGTGACTTTACTGTTATTTTTCTGTTGCATTTCATTCAGTTACTAAGTGAAAACAGAAGAATATAAACCTATCTTAACACAGTTTAACCTCCATAATATTTTGGCTTGAATAAAATTACTCAACTGTCTATAAATACACAATCTTATCTACTAAGATATTCTCTTATCATCTTAAACGTTCTACCTATGCTTGAGTACTACTATTTCTTTTCCAATATGTTTACATAAATAAGCTTGTTAAAACAATAAACATAAACAATCAGATCACTGTTCTTTTTAATAACAACCTACATACTGAAATAAATTACTCTGTTAACTACAAAATCCATAACCATAACTATTATATTTACTCTCTTAACATTTTCTTTCATCTACTGTGAATATTCTATTTGTGCTGGAGTATGGCCTGGTCCTTCCAGGTGTGGAAAAACACAGACTAGAAATTATTTTCCATTCTAAAACATTTAAAACAAAATAATGTAGAACCTGATTAGGATAGACGACAACAACATTAGGAGGCCGTTCCTCCCTACCAGTCTCCCGGAGAGCGCTCAAACAACGATTCCTTAGGACCCCCGAGCTTGTTCCTGGTCTTCTTGGCTGAGAACTGGTGGAGCATGCAAACAGTAGACTGGTCCAATAACTCAGTAAAACACCCTACACTCAGCAGTAAGATCTTTCAGCTTAAAATATGCACTAGATCACTCAGCAGTTATCCCCTCAAACTCTTTCCACAATTCCCTCCCATTGAATTTCTATGAAGTACATTCACCTGAATGATCACTTCTCTAGAATGAGCAGCCTCAGCTCTCTTCAATGGGAATTTTTATAAAGATTGCCCAGGTCTTTTGGGTCAGTTGTCATTAATTGAGCCACCCGCTCTGATTCCACTTTCTTGGGGAATGATGACCCCAAATGTAGGGAGGTTGCCTCCTGCAACAGTTGGAAGTGGTTTGAGGATGCTGCCACATGTCAGTTTGCTCTCCACCCATTCTCCTCCACCAATTTGACCAGTAAACACTCTTTTAACAGCTCTCCTAAGCTGTTGTCTCCTCCTTTATTTATTTATAATTAAAATATTCAGAATTACATTAAATATCCTTGACTCTGCTGAGTCATCAATTACAACGTAGCATAAAATTTTACATATTGTCCTCGAATAATAACAAATAATATAACATTGTTTTTGCAAAATTGGGGCATGTGACACCCCATGTAATATTTTAGTGGCTTGTTTTCTCTAGCAACAATATTGTTTTTAGAGTTAACTCTATTGGGAGTAATTCTTTGAATTGGAGAATTTCATATAGTTTGATTTTATTTAGCATCCAGTGGAGTTCCAAGAGGTTTGATTGGGGTTGCGTTGTCTACAAATGCTTAGCTGATGTTGTAATCATTTGGCATTGTAGGTCCATTGGTTCTGGTTCCATTCTTGTATATGCTAGCGTGTCTTGGAATGAATTTATTCAAGATCTTGGGATCATTTTTGGCATTCCTCTCTTCTACAACAACAGGCGTAGTCCGTTGACCACTGGGCAGTGGAATCTTGGTAATCAATGGACAAATTCAACTGAAAAGATGCAATCTATTTTTAGAGATAATTCAAGTTGTGACAGTTGTATTCTTTTTAAGTTGGATTAGAAAAACTTTTAGTGGGAGATTAGCTGACCTGTTTCCAACTCTCAGCTCCATTTCCAAAATATGAACTCTCAGAAAAATCAATTATCCCTTAATTTAGTTCTATATGAAGTAGATACAGAGCTTTTGAAGTCAATTATTATTCCCATAAGAACGATTATAAAAAATATGTAAAGACATCTTTATAACCAGGGAAATAATGAGTATTCAAACTCTCTCAAGAATAAAGAATTTTTTGTTAGTTGGGATTTGGAAATATTCTTGGGGAGCTTCAAATTAGTCGCAAATTGGATTTTTCAAAGATAAGGTGGACATCATGATCAATTTATCCCTTCTGAAGATTCAATCCTAGGCCTGTGATGGCCAACATTCAAATTTCTGATCTCTTTTGTAATGTTTTTTAAGTGCATTTTCTTTATGGTACTTTCAAGTCATCTTTACTATGGTAAAATAGATCGACATTTTAGATGTCGTATTTATGTAGCATGTTGGATAGATATCCCTTGTTATTCTATTGACACACTGTATGCACAAATATTTGGATTAGAATCAGTGTATTTAGGATGTTTGTTTCAGTTGCATCCTCTTTTTTCGTATTAATACAAAGCAAACATTTTTGTATTAAAAAAAAGAAGGATGGGATGATGCTACAAGCAAAATTAAGATGTAAAGTTTCTTCATCAATATAATTTGAGGACACATTTATGAAGAGGAAGGTAGTGTTACGAATATAAATATATCAATAAATAAATAATAATAAGATTTATAAATAGTAATAACAATAATAGTTATTAAAGGTTGTGGCTCTTTATGAAGAGTCTTCATGTGCCCTTTAGCGAGTAAATATACAAGCATCTTTATATTTGTAAATCATCATCTTAATATTATCAATATATTTTCTTCCATTATTGATTATTTTCACATGTCCTATTCTTTTGGATAGTTCATCAGGTGTGATCTAGGTTGGTTCACAACATTGAAGTGAGAAATGGTTATGTACATTGCGTTCCATGAGAATGGAATTCAACGATTTAAACATGAGATTTAATCAGGAGAGTCATAAAAACACCCTTAAGGGTTTCCAATCCATCCACTCCAACATTATTTGTAATATCCTTGATTAAAAACTAGGAATATTCACTCCAATTTTACCAACATAAATTATGTTGATTTTCAACTTTTCCCAAACAATGGCTTATGAATGCGGAAATTAGGAATATTAACTCCAAATTCTTCAAGAACTAGTATATTGGTCTCCAACTCTATCCAAGCAATGGCTTAACAAGCCTCCATACAAACAATTTGCATTCCAACCATCAGATACACCCAATGGACATGGGATATAACTATAATACCAATGTATTGTACCAGATGCAAGAGATGGATATATTTGCTTAATAACAATGTAAAGTATACATATAGTTTAGGATTCTACAAAGGTGTGCAACTCCATTGATATGCTTTGAAACCACTGTAATGTATCCAATATGATTTGGTATAAGGTTTTGACATTTGGCTATTAAGTCTGGTTTGGATATTTCTTCAAACACTTTGTATACAACCTCCTTATCATTAATACTGAAACATTAAAGTACTAATCTTATCACCAATTCATAGGAGGAAATGTCTTGGAATAATTTAAAATCTAGGAAGACTAGCTCAAATTTCATTGCAATGAGGGTCCTAATTTCCAACTTGGTTTGAAAACTTCCTAATCATCCCAAATCCTTCCTAACCGCTCCAAATTGACCCTAACACTCCCAAATCAACCAAAATAGGTTGCTACCAAACTTTAGGGATATGATATGAAATTTTTATACATATTACAAAAAGATTGCACAACCATATCAAAAGATATATGCATAGTTCAATTGACAACACCAATATTGGAGCATGATATGATAAAATCACTATGAATATTTATTATAAATTGATGGATATAGTAGAGTAATGATATGAACAAAATTACAATGCTTAATGTTTCTTGTAGCAGCTCGAAGCTCAATAAATACATAGATGGAAATGTAGAGGTGCACCTCTTCACCAGAAGAGATATCGAATAGAGTAGATATGGTAACATGATGATATATTGGGCATATGGGAACCTTTTTTGGTGAAAAAAAGTGTTCCTCACTAGAAACAATGCTCTGAACACAAAGGAACATGTCTCATAAGCAAAAAATTCACAGAACTATCAGAACCAAAAGATCATTCACAACACATCTACACCAGTCCAGGCTCTAAATCAATAGAAGATGGATCCAAATGATAGTTTTGTCTCCCAATTAGTTCCCAAATCATATATACATGATATACAACCCAATACATATTGTATTGAATATAAATGGGATCCATTGGTGTGCCCTCCTCAACCAACAACCGACACAACACATGAAAACAAAGGAAAACTAATGCAATAGAAATACTGGAACACTAATGAATTTTTCAGATTTGTAACCAAGTCACACATACATATGATCAACGAAGATCAATAAAGAAATATGAATGATCCCTCTCAACATCTGCAATGAATCCCAAATGAAGAGATTTGGATAATCTCCTCCTCCCTACTAGTTAGGGTGGAATCTTTCACCACTGAAGCTAGTTTAAAATGCAAGGGGAATATCTTCAAAGCTTGAAAGCCATAGTATATTTATAATCAAAAATTAAATTTCCAAAATATCCCACACATGAGACCTCACCCTTATTTTATATATCTTCATTCATATTCCCCCCCCTTCTAAGCTCACTAAAAAATATTAATAAAGATGATTTTCATGAGAGAATAACTCCTTCCACATCCTTCTTAGATTCTCTCTCAAAACTAATTAAGAAATTCATTTTTAGGAGAGAATAATCCTCTATGACGCTTCATCTCCCTCCAATAGTTATTTTGAGCCTAGTGGGGAGTTACAATGAGATTCCTCATGCCTTGGAATGTCTGCCATCCCCACATTCTACCTTGTTGGCTATTCTTGGTCAATTGGGAGTTACATTTGTCCTTTGGATCACCGCCACCTTGATATTCTCACCCACATTGGATTCTCCACTCACAAGTGCACATTCCTTGGCTATTTGGACCATTTCCATCTTATTTATGAATATTTGGTCATATTATTACAAAGTTTGTGACCTACATCACTCTTTCTCATTTTAAATTTAATTTACAAAGTTACTATAGGCCATTATTTCCCAACTTAATTATTTTTCACTCAAACCTATGGGAATTAAAATGGGGACATTACATTATTGCCCGATTAAATGTCATCTAAGATATGTACAACCCCCATAGGAAATTCACCCTAGCTTGCAGTTGGCGTTGGCTTAGCATCATCGAGCATTTGAAATGCCCCATGGCTTAACATGATCACGTATCCTACTAATTCATGGTTGTCAACTATGTAATGTGGTCCTTTATTAACATCCTTTCTCCCAAAATAATGGAATTGAAAAGAACATTTAGGAACTATTGGAGGTCTGTACGATATATCCTAGCACTAACCCTTAATCATCCATAGTCATCATGGTATTAAAGAAATAAGGAAACTAGAACATGTGCCCCTAAATTTCATGCTCTTAATAAGTTGATAATCAAAGACAAATTTCCCATCCTAGTCATTGAGGATCTCACAAATGAGCTTCATGGTTCCTGGTTCTTCACTAAATTATACCTTTTCTCTAGCTACCATTAAATCAAGGTGAGGATAGTAGACACTCCTAAGATAAGCTTCCTCACAAATGAAGGTGAGGATAGTAGACACTCCTAAGATAAGCTTCCTCACAAATGAAGGGCATGATGAGTTTTTAGTGATGGATTTTAATCTTTGCAATACCTCATCTTCCTTTTAGGGTCTCACGGACAATCTTTTTCAACCAGTATTATGCACCTTTGTGCTTCTCTTCTTCGATGATATAATGATTTATAGAAAGGCTTGGAAAGCACATGTGGATCATATTGATAAAGACCTATGACTACTATAAGATAATGAATTGTTCCTCGAATGTTCCAAACATGCTTTTGGTGCTTTTGAAGTGGACTACTTGCGTCACATTGCTAATAGGATAGGTTGTTTAAGTTTTCCATAAATGCCATTTATTGTAAATTCAACCTTCATCTCAAACTAGAGGTTTCCTAAATCTAATCCTTGTGAAATTTCAACCCTAGGGCTTATTCGAGATATTAATTTACAGTAGCTAATAGTGAATAATATTTTACTTCACTTCAACACAATACACTAGGAAACTCAAGAGAAAAGATACCAAACAAATGCCAACAAGTTTTAGCCCTCAGGCCACACTTTCCCAAGCATACACTAGATCTTAAAATCACTCCATTACAATAGATTTTATAATGAAAACCATGTTTCTTATCTTCAATTTATATGTGAAATCACTTACAATTTCAACCCTATGGTATGTCAAATCAACATGAACAACAAGTGCTAGAAAATACCTAATAAAGAAGGCAATGAAAGCTAAAAAACAAATATATAATTACACAATTTTGGATAATCAAAAACTTCACACACACACATACAATGTACTAAATCTACATATCATGGATTTATCACTATTCTAGTATAATCTATGCCTCTCCAACCCTAGTTAGAAAAATCCATGAAAACACTAGACGCCACCAAAGATCCACAACAATTTAACATCAACACTAGCAAGCCCTTTTTGATTTCAACACTTGCATCCCACAAGTTTCCAAGGTTCCTCCTTCTCATCTCCTCCTTAATCAATCATATTTATTCAACTAAAACAAGAATTTTCAGAAGATCGAACACCTTCAAAAACTGCTCACACAAACAGATCATAGATCAACACACTAATGTTTTTACGTGGTTAAAATCCTCAAAGAGGGAAACTGTCCATGGCCCCAACCAAATAGCTACTTGAGGCAACATATTATGCAAAAGAAAAGAAGTGTTACAATGAGTTTATCACAATAGATCATTGAGAAAATGACCCTCCATGCTCTTTAAATAAAGATCATGGACCAATTGGGTGCTAAGCCGCATATCAATATCCATTAAGACTGTAGCAACTCAAATTTATTTCCCAGTATTTCACACAAGTTTTTCTATATCATGTTCATCGTATTCGTCAACTAGATAATATGCAAACTATAGAGAGGAATTATTCTCTTCAGTAATTCCCATATCACTATTTAAGATTGGACTTCTAAAACAATCCCAATCTTGATAATGATAGGATTCATACTATTTCTATTAAATCTCATGACACAATACTATATTTGTCCTTATGCCTACTCACTAATTTCCTAATAAAAGATTTCTTCGAAATTCCAAGGACATAACTTAAAACATATATTAACTCATGGATTATTATTTCAATATCTATATATATGTATATATTTCAAGGTCTTCTCTTGAATTACTAGCATTACCATGAATGCCTTACCACTATTGAATTATTATTATCATTCATTTAATTATTTGATCGATGGTTCCTTTTGTCATCGGGTTTGAAGGTTTAATGTATATCTATGTTGGAAAATCAATGTCGCTAGTTCATTAGAGCGTAACATGCTTCTCTTACGTGTATTTACTTTACCCCCTTACCTTTATGCTTCATGATGATTGAAATAAAGTTTGTCTTAAGTACGTATGTGATTATCTAAACATGACCATAGTTAAATCCTTCATGGCTATGTAGGACCACAAGGAGGGTGGCTTACTTAGCACCTTGTGCTAATGCACACTTTATTTGATTGCAAGTATAAACATGATCAATAACAAGGCTATTTTCTAGCAAACATTAACTTAATAGTATTGGGTCAAGACTTGATTATGTTTTACGTGTAGGATTGAATGTGGCATTTAATACTCTCAGCTAACATAAAGGTTTGTGATGCGTTTTATCTATGCATTTGGTATCCACCTAGATTTTTGATTCATTAATAACCTGTAGCTATCTCAAATTTGATGTGAAGAGGGTTTTTACCTTGAAGAGGAAAGTCTTGAGGGTTCATTTTACTCTGTTTGGGGTTTTGGCTTTTCTCTGCTCATTCATGGTGGAACCTTGATCGTTGTTATGAGTTTAACCATATACACAACTCATAATCTATATTTACAATCCTTCTCTACTTGAACACACAACGTTCAAACTATCTCTATGTTTTTGATGTTCATCCCACAATTTTTACTTTGCGGACTTCTATAGCTTTGTCAAGGATTCCTTACAGTAATATTAATGATTTATCCCTCTAGTTATTCTCTTATTTATTTGTGGCTTTCTTTTGTATTTGCATGTACTGATTCTCTTTTATATTTTTCTGTTGTAGGCAAACACCATCCCAATGATCGTAGGGGTAGCTTGTTCGAGGAAGGACATGAAATTTTCTTGGGTATTCCTCCTTCCTTGGTTCACTGGTCCATGGTAGTGATTTGTAGGGTTTTGGGCTCATGAATAGGTTGCACATAGTTTAACTGGGATGCTAAGTGGTTCTCTTTTGTTCAGGCCTTCAGTCTTGTAAGCATAGGTTAACACATAGATTTTCTTTAAGGGTTTAAATCCCACACATACTTTTGTAAAACTTTGTATGGCTTGAGGATGCCATTTGCATTAATAAAATTATGGGACTAGGAGAATCGTCCCTTATGGATTGATGTGAACAAATTTTAATATATATATTTTATATAAGTCACACAGTTATTTTTGTAGCTTTTCAATTCATTTTCTTGCATTGGCGGTTTAACCCTAACTTTTTTNATGTGAACAAATTTTAATATATATATTTTATATAAGTCACACAGTTATTTTTGTAGCTTTTCAATTCATTTTCTTGCATTGGCGGTTTAACCCTAACTTTTATTTCTAGTTTGGGCATTTAATAGTAAATCCCTAGCTCTTTTGTACCTAAGTCTGTACAGATCCATTGTGTTCTATAAGCATTTTATTTACAGACTTATTGCATATAATTACAATGATTTCATTGTTTACTTCTGATCTTGATAACTCACTTAAATATGTATACTCGAACTTTCTTTATTGACTGATGGTTATTACATTAAGGGTTTTAATGACTACTTTGCTCCTGCATGATTTATATATTAGGTTCTTAGTTCAAGTTTTATCCAGCATAGTTGTGTCCCTTAGCGGCTTGAATCTTATGTATATTACTTTATGGTAATCATGGCGTGATCAATACTCTGCTGAAGAGACTGATTAATTTATGTTTTCGATGTCTGCAATCTATTTGTGAGATCAAATGAATTGTTTTAATAAAGTTTAGATTGGAAGACTATTATTATTGCGGGCCTGTAAAAAATATGTTCTATTATGTGTGATACTATAATAAGTTTGCTATGTGTTTATTCTAGCAAATGACTAGTAAAGACTCGTATCGAGATTCAACTTATTGTTTAGTTGATATTTCAATTCATACAACTATATTATATGTGGTCCTCCTCTTTCAATGCACATAGCGTTTGTGGTATATACCAAGAGTTTAGCCCTTACCCTATTGCAGTTAGGATTTTTGTATAAGAGATTTATCCTTAAGTAATATACTATTATTACTAGATAAATTACTAAGCCTTAAAATAATATATTTGCAATTAAAGTAAATACAAAATATAAATACATAACTATTTAATCTTTACAGTTCAGGATCTCAATTTAAAAATAAATAACTGATTTCTCACATTTGTCTATGTTTATCTAGGAAATAACCTCCAACAAAACTATCATGAACCATTGATATTAATATCGGTTCTATCCTTTAAAAAAGAACATTTATTTACTCCTATGATTGAGATAACATTTTAACCTGAACAATTTTCTTGAAAAATAAAACTATTTAGCGGTTCTGTATAAGCCTAACAATTCAGTACGAATTTACCCTTCAACTTGTAATACAAGAACAATACAATTTATAACTGTAAGAAGAAATTTCAATAAAGAAAATAAGACCTTTAAATAAATATAGTGTTAAAATAACTGATAGCTTATAGTTCTTCATTCATTCTAAACCCTAGTTTATTTAATCAATAATAAATAAACATTCATAGTATTAGTACTAAAATTAGGAAACTGAAACTAAAAACAAATCTTAAATAACTTATCTGTACTTTATGCCAACTTGATATGTAACAAGCTTGTTCCAGCCATCCATAGATTTATGCAGCAACTCATAAACTCTCAACTTTTGCAGAAATCACCCCCAAGCTAGACCAAGATTACTAAGAAATTTATACTCAGGGTTGTTTGAACGTGATAATCTTTCCTTAAGTAGATATTGCCAGTAGGTTCCCTTTACTTAGAATTCTGGATTTCTATATTGCATTGCTTTCTCACTTCAGAAGCTCACATTTCAATCCTCACAAGTTGTAACAAATACTCTGAACACTTAGAAAAGAAATCAAGGTTAGACCTATACTGTGGAAAAAATGGGCAGACTTGCCTCTGCAATCTCCCTCATCTACTCTAAGTTCTTATTCTCTTTAATCCATTTTTACATGAGCGCTTATCTCTCTCTTTTGTCTTCAAAAACATTAGCAGAATGAAAGAGATTCTTGTAGGAAAAGAAATAAAGAGAAACCTTTCCTTTTCTTTCTCTCCTTTTATATATTCTTGTGTTAGAAAAGTAGTTAGGGTTCATTTTAATTCCTCATAATTATCATTATTCTTATTTATCTTTCCCTTATTTAAATTTTAATTACTCTTAGAATTCATAATTCCCTAGTAGGCCTTGTCTTTCTTCTCAACAGGTTGTCCCATAACAAGTTGGTAGAAACATTATTTAATTAAGCCATCGCTTAAATCACATAAAGTGTTATTTTTTCATGATGCCTCACATCATACATAGGTCCACGTCTCATGAATTATTCAAAACACAGTCATATAGACAAGTTTTCTAACGTATTAAATAGGGGTAAACTCTTAGGAAGTCACATCCCACCCCTCTTAAAAACAACATTCTCCTGGTGCTAACTTTTCAGAATAGAAAAGGATAGGCCTCTCTCATAGCCTCCTCCTTTTCCCATGTTGATTCTTCAGGTCCGAAGTGCTTCCATTTCACCTTCACCTGAGTAATAATTATGTTCCTAAGTTGTCTGTCCCTTCGGTCAAGTAACATTGTGGTTTTGGTATAAATTATCCTTCTAGTTCCTCCTGCAATAAATTCCAGTCAAGAACATGTTTAGGATCATAGGAATATTATTTTAAAAGAAAGACATGGAACATATCATGGAATTTAATATGGGCTGGTAAGGCCAACTAATAAGCGACATATCCTATCCGTGCTAGGATCTCAAAGGGTCCACAATATCTTGGGGCCAATTTGCTGCATTTTCCTAATCTGAGTGTGGTTCCTTTTGCCTTGACCTTTAAGTATACATGATCACCAACCTTATACTCTTTATCCTTGTGAAATTTATCTGCATAACTTTTTTGTTGATCCCGAGCTTCCTTTAAATTATGTTTGACATTGTCAACCAAATTTTCCAAGTCTTTGAGTAGGTCTGGTCTTAACATTAACATGTTCACTGGGTCATCCCAAGTGACCGGTGTTCTACATTTTTTGCCATACAAGGCCTTGAAAGGAGACATCTTAGTGGAGGTTTGATAACCACTATTTTGATGGATTATGTTTAACATACGTCCTGAGCATGTCTTCAAGGATTTTGTTAGTAGGTTCCATTTGTCCATAAGTTTGTGGATGGCATGACATGCTAAAGTTTAATTGAGTGTCTATGCAAAAAACTAAAGTTCTACAAAAGTTACCTATAAATTTAGAATCCCTGTTTGATATAATTGCTTTTGGAATCCCATGCAACCTAAAATCCTCTCACAATTTTTTTTAGTGATGTTAACTGCTTTGTAAGTTGACTTCACTGGAATAAGATGTGCAGATTTTGTAATTTGTCTACAACGACCATTATGGAATCATTTTGTTTTATGCTTTTAGGTAGACTTGTTATGAAATCCATACTGATTACTTCCCATTTCCACTCAGGTACATATAAGGGTTGTAGTAATCCAGTAGGATGTTGATGTTCAATTTTAATTTATGTTGACATTCTAGGCATGTCACTATAAAATCTATTATGTCCACCCTCATTTTTGGCCAGAAACAATGCTTTTTATTGTTGTTATCATCTTTTGGTATCCCGGGTGCCCTAAATAAGGTTTCTTATGAAATTATACTAAAATATGATGTTTTATATTTGTTATTTCAGGAATATACAACCTATTTTTTGACCAACTAAAACCTTTTTCATCAATCATGTACCCTTGTTGTTGTTGTTCCAAACCATTTTTCTGCAATTTTCTTTAATTTCTACATAAAATGAGTCATTTTCCAACACTGTTCTAATTTTATGCTTTAAGTTTTCTTATGGTTTACTTGAGGAAATTTCATAGAGTAAAAGTACTCACCTACTCAAGGCATCTGCAACTTTGTTTTCCCTACCTTTTATATGTTTTACTTCAAAATCATACCCACTGATTAAAATCTAGCCAACGTGCTTTCCTAGAATTTAAGTTAGGTTGTTCGAAAGGTATTTTAGACTCACATAAGGTAGTGTCTCCATATTCTTAAAGCATGTACAATTGCAACTAATTCTAGGTATGAGTAACATAGTTTCTCTCACCATCTTTAAGTTTTCAGGATTCATAAGCAATCACATGGTCATCATGCAATAACACATCTCCTAGTCCTTCCTTGCACACATGAGTGCAAAATACAAAATGTTTATTTCGATCAACAAATTTTAACACATGTGATTTTGTTAACAATTCTTGAAGTCTTTGGAAACTGGTCTCACACTTATCACTCCAAATAAATTTAACTTCTTTATTTTGTAAAAAAGTGATAGGGTAGGATATCTTACAAATTTTTTCTATGAATTTTTTGTAGTATCGTGCTAACCCCATGAAGGACCTTACATCAGAGACATTTTGCGGGGTATGCGATTCCATTAATTCCTTGATCTTTTCTGAATCGACTGCAATGCCTTCTTCAGATACAATGTGCCCAAGGTATTGAATCTCTTTCTTGAAGAAGTCACATTTAAAGAACTTGACATAAATACGATGTTCTCGTAATGTTTGTCAAAATATCCTCAAATGGTCTTCAAGTTCTTGTTCATTTTTTGAGTAGATCAGAATATCATCTATGAACACAAGAACAAATTTATCTAATACTAGCTGAAAATATTGTTCAGCAAATACATAAAAGTTGCAGTTGTGTTTGTAAGGAAAAAGGGAATTACCACAAACACATAATTCATGTACCTAGTTCTGAAAGCAGTTTTAGAAATTTCCTCTTCCCAAACCCTTACTTGATGATACCCAGTGTTGGCCCTAGGAAAAGTTAAGCAGAAATCAACCAAAATTGTCTTCAAAAAGATAAAGATTCTGGTCGCAAGAAGATCCACAACGGAAGAAGATCCCGCGACAGAAGAGAAGTTGTGACAAAAGCAGTCGCTACAGAAATATTGACGATGAGAGCAGCCGTGACGGAAGGAACCACGACAGAAGAAGAGTAGAGCAATTGAAAAGGATAGTTCGACTGATCGTGGGTAATGAGTTAGTTAGAATAAAACATGCTTTTGGTAATAAAACATAATTGTATTTTTGGGTTGATAGTGCCTATTGTTAGTTGTAACTTAATGTACGAAAATAGAAATGACGACCTTTTATCTAACATAAAAGAGTTGGTTGATTAAGACAGGTAGAAGCTTATAAAAGGGAAAACCGAAGTTGTGTGCAGGGTTGGTCGGTTGTTAGTTAGTCGCTTGTTCTTTATCCCATGGGTTAAGTCATTGTGTATGTTGAGAAGGGAAGAAGAGAGTTGTTTAGTTAGAGAATCAATCTAGGCTGTGTGTGGATCGATAGTGGAGTGAAGGATAGAAGAAATACATCGCCCCAAAACCAGAGAGCATGAGAGGAGAGAAGTCTGCATGAGTTGTAAAGAATATCTAGAGAAGAATCTGCAAGATGAATGCGCAGAAAAAAGGTGCTAGCATATTTCTCATGCCAGATGAAGAGCGCCTTTATGGTTTTTCTCAGATGGGTTTCCATGTTAATTATTGTCTTTGCATGTCTTTGATTAATATGTTATGTCAAATGCATGTCTGTTATGAATAAGTAGACCTGAATAGGTCGCACTGCATCTATTTATGAATAATGCCCCCCCCCCCCCCCCCAATATATATATATATATATATATATATATATATATATATATATATATATATATATATATATATATATATATGTATATGTGTGTGTGTGTGTGTCGCACCTCTTATATAATGCATTTGTGATAAGGATTTTATGTTGAATACTGTAATATGTGTCGACTGGTAAATAGACTGTTATCTTGAATGTATATACGAGGAATAAGAAGTATAATCCCTGTCTTCGGTCGAGCAATATGATAAATTACTACATGAATAGAGATCCCCACATCACTACAAAAACCTGGTTCTAACAGTTCCCTGTAAGATATCTCAGGTGAGGCTGCATCTGCGTCGTAGATGCTTCGAATGGGGTCCTCCTTTGTCGAGATGATATCTTGGGCTTTGTTTCCTACTAAGAATCTGAACCTCGGTCAATGAGAAGAAGGCTAACAAATGGTTTCATTGCCAGAACCGTGAATCATTTTGGTGGGGATATGTTGTGTCACCCGACGAAGCATGAAATTCAAGATTGGGTGGAGTTTAAGGCACTAGAGTTTGCATGGGAAGAAAGTGAAGGATATCGGATGAACCCACCATAGTGGTTAGAGCGATACCTCTATACATATATTCATGATCTTTTCTTTTGTGAATTTCCTATTTTGTTGCATGAGTGGTTGCTGAGGCTAGCAACCCAACGAAGAAACTTTCAAGAGGGAGAACCGATTGATTTGAGCGCTTAGTTGATTTAGCAGCTAAAAAGTATTAGCAAACCTATATCTAGGGCTTTTGATTTTTGGATTGACAGTATTTTGGAAGGATACATCACTGAGATTGCATTTGACATAATAAAATCATAGAGTGAGACATAAAGAGAATTTTTCGAAGGACCTAGAGGACGATACTTAACATATTTAAAGATTTGGATCAATATGCTCGTATATGAGAAAGGGATCTTGAGAATGGAACATGTCGAATAAAGGTTTGTGCATAAATACCTTAGATACGTCACAAGAAAAGTGTGAGAAAAATGGAGCAGAGTAAGCTGAGATGTTTCCTGGTGATGGTAAGGCTGAGCTAGAAAGTGGGAAAATGAGGAGTGGAAGAACATTTCGGTTGGGAAAAAGAAGAAGGATTTCTACAAGAAGAGGAAGTTACAGTACGACTGGAGGAGAGGAATACACATTGGTGTCACACTTTGGTGAAGGTTCTCATGACGAGGAAGAGGAATACCAACCTATATTTGAAAAAGAAGAATAAGAAGAAGCTCCAGATCTAGATTACAGATACGTCATACCCACAACCCCGCATACATCTCTGGAGGTAAGATCTAGAAAATCATCACCCACTAACCAAGTCTTTAATAAAATAGTACCAAGAATAAATATAATGGTCGGGAATGATATAAAGTTTCTAATATTTAATGGAAATGGGTTAGAAGACCTAGAGCAACATTGGTTTCTATGTGAATCCATGTGGACTGTGCGATAGGTCCAAGATGAAGCCATCAAGAAGGCTCAGATGATCACTACCCTTAGGGGTCATGCATTAGATTGGTATATGAAATTCTCGGTGGTTTCGATAGGAATCCCACATAAAACATTAGATCAAATCCAGGAAGGCTTAATAGATGAGTTCAGAAAGCCCAAATCCGAGTCGCAGTGTATTACGAAGATAACATAAATTAAGTAATTACCTATAGAGTCTGTTTGGGACTTCGACCAAATATTCAAGACACTGATGGCCAAAGTAATCTTCTATATGTTAGGCGTTCTACACAAAGAATGGTTTGTTACAGAGTTGTTACTGTACATCTGGATTCCCTTGATGCAACAAAAGATTGTGTCCTAAACCGAGGCTCTGGAATTGGCTATGAAGTTGGAATCCTCACTAGTCGGAGAAATTGGTGTAGGAATGATGAAAATCCAATTGCAACTAGACAACCTTACACTACAACTTCAAGATATTAAGAAAGGGAAGGAAGTACAAGAAGAACTATGGTGTACCATATGCAGAACCGAGGGACACCACAAAGACAACTTCTCGACACATATGAATTATGTTGCATTGGGAGCACCGAGTCTGATAAATACACAAGGGATGCCTTGGTGTAGAATATGCTAGAATAGATGCCATTGGTCAGAAGAATGTTTATACTTACAAAAGATTATAAGTGCGTTGACCCGTTTATACTATAAGTTTTGTTGATTAGTAGGCCATGATGAGAAATACTGCAGAGCATATTAGTTACTGCAAGAGAGAACAATTGATAACTATTTAATGAAGAACGACGAACAAATGCAGGTTGAGCGAGCTCAAACTCAATATCCACAGGGCCAGTATCCGTAGGTCCAATATCCACAGAATCAGTACCCGTAACAACAATACCTCAACCTAGGGGTGGAAATTTTAGAGGCCAAGGACAAGGAGGAGGATTTAGTTGTGGAAGAGGAAAAATTATATGTTAGAATTGTGGGCAACCTAGACACTTTTCCAAGTATTGCACGGGTCCTACTACGACATGTTCGTATTGAAAATATTTTTATCATAATGTCGAGGGATGTCCTCAGTTGATTATGAGATGACAAACCAAGAATGTGGGAAACTAGAATCCATCACAGAATCCCAATCCGAGCCCCAATCAAAATATTCATAAGATCTCTACTGAACCAAGGGAGCCACATATTGCTGTTGTGACAAAAGGAGGTGTTGCGACTAGGGAAGATCAAGAAGCACCATATGGACAACCACAGGTGCGATACAGAACACAAAATAAAACACCATTTGACATAAAAAAAAAAGGAAGTATCCTTGGATGCACGATAAACATTCGTCGAAAAAAATCAAGCGTCGACTTCTGCTGCTACACCACCTACAGGACCAATATTGGGAATGTCTGAAAGTTTTGACCAAATTTTCTAAAAGCAACCAATGTGAAAGGTTAGTAAATTAAAAAATTGTTTAAAATTTTCTTAGCACTAACACAAGATAAATATGCTATCATAGAATTGACATCTCTAATAGAAGAACCTCAAGAAGAGGTTCGACCATAAATAAGGGTTAATCACATGGGAAAGAGATTGAAGATTGGTCGCGAACTAAGAATGACTACACAAATAGGAGATTATGACATGGACTATATTATTTTGGACTTGGGATCTGAAGTCAACATTCTCAATAGGAAAACATGGAAGCGTATGGGGAAACTGAGACTCGTATGGTCTCATGTCCAGCTCCGATTAGTGATTCAATCGAAATTTCTACCTGTTGGTCGACTAACTCAGGTTCCTTTCGAGATAGAAGGCCTTAAAACTTATGCTGAATTCAAAGTGTTTGACATTGTGGATGATACAAATATGTATCACACACTTTTGGGCATCGAATGGGTGATTTATAATCATATGATTATCGATTTCAAGAAAATAATCTTAACATTTGAAGATTCAGAGCTAAGGGTGGTTGCACCAATTGATCCACTAGAAGGTCAAAGATACGTCGAGCTAGTCAATAGTGAAGGAAAAGGATATTACCTGGACCATATTTATAACATTACTTTTGCAAGGGATGATTATTTGAATCCAACAACCGAGAAAAAATTCAATTGGTGTAACATTAGTTGCAGTACATTGGATTCTGGAGAAGCTTTGGAAAATTGGTAGAATCGGTTGAATGTAGTATAAATGAGAAGATGCATAATAATTACACGGTCTGTGCGGCGGGTACGTATCAAGGTAAGTGATATACCCACATATGAAGGTTTACCTAACCTGGTATATTTTCTAACAAATTTTTAATAAAAAGTTACAGAACATTAGTGCTTGTTTGCCCTAGATTTTGTATTGAAAACTACACCTTCTAGGGGTCGCACAAAAACAATTTATATCAGAATGCTCTCAATGGCAAAGATTGATAGAGATATGATGTGGAGAGGAGCTCATCTATACTGGTTAGAAGTATACATGATTGAATAATCTTGTCAAGAACATCGAATATTGTCATGAGAAATGGGAAACATGTCCACGATAGGAATTGGTCCATCAATTTATACATTCTTGGACATCATACCAAGGAACTGGTACACATTGATTGAGCTGCGACATTGAACAATTGAATGGGATGAATTGGATTCTAGATTCACCCACCCATTTGAGTTTGCTGATGATCATTGTTTGATTGATGCTAATTTGCAAGTGATCATGATGAAGATATTTGAAGATATCCCTTTGTCAATGAAAAACTTTAATTAAAGCAACGCGACAATCCAACAGTGAATGGAGTTCTATAATGTGATGGGAGAACCTGATGATGATGACCCACTCGACATAAACATCCCAGAGTCTGAAGGTCCTCGCGAGGTAGAAGGATTTGATATTTCTAGTGACCAGTTTCTGAATCCATTGAAAGTCAAGAAAGTAAATATTGGATCTCTAGAGAATCCAAAGTTTGCAAATTTTGAAGACTATTGGGATGATGAAACTATCGAAAAGATCACGAACCTACAGCATGAATCTTAGGATCTGTTCCCTACAAAATTTTTAGAGATGAAGGGGATTTTTAGAGACCTTGAAGAGACAAAGATACCATTAAATCTTCATGCAAAGCCTGTGAAGCAGCGACCATACCATCTGAATCCACCGTATAAAGAAAAAGTTAAGATAGATTTATATTGAATGCTGGATGCTAGTATTAAAGAACTAGTTGAAGAATCTAAGTGGGTCAGTATGATAGTAGTGTAAGATAAGAATACTACTGGTGAAGTATGTATTTGTGTCAACCTAAGAAATCTAAACAATGCTTGATTAAATGACCCACTTCTGACTTTGTTTACAAATGAGGTATTAGAAAGTGTTGGGTTTCAAGAAGTTTATTCTTTGACTGATGGGTTCTATGGATACCATCATATTAGAATCACAAAGGAATATCGACACAAGACAACCTTTGCAACGGAATGGGGGTATTTCCAATACAAGGTAATGCCCTTTGGACTTAAGAATGCTCTTTCTATCTTTTCCATGATAGCAGTTGTTGCTTTCAAAGACTTTATTCATAAATTTTTTGAGGTCTATTTCGATGACTGGATGGTGTTTGGGTTCATAAAATATCATATTGGGAGTGTCATAATGATGCTAGAATGGTGTCGATAGTATCATATTTCACTGAATCTAAACAAATGTATCTTTTGTGTACCGTTTGGAATTATATTGGGCCATGTGGTTTGTTGCAATGGAATCCTGGTTGACACTGCTAAAATTGTGATCATTGTTGACTTACCACCCTGTGCAACAATGAAGCACCTGAGAATAACATTGGGACATACATGATACTATCAAAAATTTGTCAAAGGATATGCAGAGGTGACTGCTCCGATGGCGAAGTTGTTCAAGAAGGATGTTAAGTTTCAATGGAGCGAACACCACCAAGAGAGTTCGAACACTCTAAAGAATAAGAAGGTCACAATGCCCATACTAGTTTTTCCAAGCTGGAAGAAGGAATTCCACGTACATGTCGATGCGTCATCTGTCGCACTCAGTGTTGTACTTGCACATCCTAACAAAGGGTCCAATGATCATCCTATTTCCTTTGATAATAGGAAATAATCAACAACAAAAAATAATTACACTACGATCGAAAGAGAAGTCTTAGCCATGGTGTATGCACTTCAGATATTTTGACACTATTTGTTAGGTGTACATTTCAAGATGTTCACAAACAATTCAGTGTTAAAATACATGGTGAACAAGCCAGTGTCGAGGTAGAAGATTTGTCGGTGGCTTCTCCTTTTCTAGGAACTTGACTTCAAATTTATTGTTAATCTAGCTCGACTAAACTCAGGACTAGGCCACCTGTTGAGGCTTGAAAGTGGAGAAGAACCTGTGAATCTTGATGATAGTCTTTGTGATGCACAATTATTTTTTATCACAATGTTTGATTATCATTACAAATACATTGTACATTTATTGAGTACAGGATATGCACCAGAAGGATTTAGTACTGCGTAGAAAAAACAATTAGTGGTACGAGTTGCATATTTCCAATTGATAATTAGACAACTGTATAAAATGGGACCGGATGAAATTTTTTGTCGTTGTGTATTGGAACATGAGAGACCAATGATATTGAATGAAGCACATGTTGATGTCACAGGAGGCCATTTTTTTGGAAAAGCTATAGTATGGAAGATATTGGAAGCAGGATTGTGGTGGCCCACGTTGCATGCATATGCTAGAGAATATAGTCACAATTGCGATATCTGTCAGAGAATCGAAAAGTTGTCATGACGAGATGAAATGCCGTTAGTACCTCAGATAAATTTGCAGGCAATTGACAAATGGGTTGTTGATTTTTTGGACCTATTAATCCACCATAAAATCAAACAAGTGCAAGATACATTATTACTGCGATGGACTACCTAACTAGATGGGCTGAGGAAGCACCAGTGAAGTATTGTACTGCTGCGAGTGCTGCCAAATGTTTGTTCAACAATGTTGTGACTAGATTCAGATGCCCAAAGTTTTCTATAAGTTATCAGGGCACACACTTTGTCAATCAGTTGATTAATGAATTAACTAAATAATTTTAGATCCAGCATAGGAAGATGACACCATATCACCTACAAGCGAATGGTGTTGTTGAATAATTCAACAATATCCTCGAGAACACATTAACAAATATTTGCAACGGTAAAAGAGATGATTGGGACCAGAAAATTTTTGTGGTACTGTGGGCATATAGCATGACTTGTAAGAAGTTGACATGCCGAACTCCATTTCGACTAGTGTAAGGAAAAGAGGCTATTATGCCAATGGAATACATTATACCCAATCTAAGGATTGCTGAAATTACTGAAATGAATGATGTTGGTGCTATTGAAGAAAGATTGTTGCAACTTGTGCAGTTGGAGGAAGAACGTTTTACTGTAGGTTATCATAAAAATGTTGAGAAGGAATGACAAAAAGTATGGCATGATCGACACATCAAGAATAAGCATTTTCAGGTCTAAGGAATTGTCCTCCTATACGACAATAAGTTTTTTAAGCACCCTGGCAAGTCGAAAACACATTGCCTGGGGCCGTATGTTGTCATTTAAATCATTGAAGTATGCGCAATGCAACTGCACAAATTAGATGGAACACCTTTCAAAGGATTGGTGAATGAAAGTCGGCTAAAGCCTTACCAATATAGCCGTGACTGGGTCAACTGAGAAGTCAAAAAAAAAGAGAAGAAAAAGACAAAAAGACACATAATTATAAGTGTTAATTTTGTAACAAATATGGGTTTTTGGTCGTAGACTATCGCAAGAAAATAAAAAGTGTCAACCAACTATCTACCCGTTAAAGATGAAAAATGGCAGCAAAGAATTTATGTCTATCGCAATGGAAGAAATGCATCGAAGACCGAATCCCAGTCACCAGAAGAGAAGAGTTGTCGAACGATGAAATTGGGTCGTAAAAAGATAGATGGCTGTAGTTAATTTGAGGACGTAGGAGATTATGATGGTGTACGTTTTGGTCATTTTCGTCATTAGTGCACAATAACTACTATTGAACTAACAAGTGAAGTGGCAGTTTAATGGGTAATTTCCTTGTAATGATTTGAACGATTACTCCATGTGACAGGAATTGCTGCAACCTTTCCATTTATTGCCCACTCATGTGAAGGATGGACTGATTGAATTAGTGAATGTATATCATCTTTGCGTTGAAGTTGTGTTCATTCTATTTGCATTCGATTGAGAAGGATGAGCTATTGTGTCGGCAACTGTAAGAGAGGAGGTGATTTTTTGTGGATTATATTCATCTATATCTCCTGTACAAGCACAGTTGCAAAATTAGGCATCGAGACACCTTCACCTATGCCCATTATGGAAGACACTACCGCATTTATTCATCATCGACCATGGTTGTAGAAGAAGTTGAACATGCATCAGTTATCCCTAAATTTAGGTTAAAACCAGACCCATATAGGACCTTGAAGTGGAAACAGTTTGCTAAACGCAAGAAAGAAACACCACCACCACCAGAAGCTGAAGAAGAAGGCTCTGCAAGCATGCTACCAGACTATGTCCCACCTAGACCGATTGATGCACCAAAGCTCAGAATCATAAAAAATGCAAGGTACCCACTGGTAGTACCAATCATACCAAAAGGAGTTTGGGTAATGACAAACATACTCCCAAATCTGAATAAGATTACCTTTGTTGACCACAGCCTATGGAAATTTCTAGAGTTGGCAATGGAAAAATACATGGTTTATGTCCATGAGACAGAGGATGGCCTTATCCACCTAGTTCCAATGGAATGAGAAAGAGGGCTGGAAAAAGATGATTTGTTTTCATTGAAGCACATGCCACATTTTGGCCCCACCATAGAGGTGAATGGATGTGTTAAATAGTTAATGGTGTCATTCCATGGCGGTTGTCTATGGCTTGACTGAAATATAAATGTGGATGTCGAGTTTATAGAAATGATTACAGGGATTCCACTTGCAGGCGTTGAACCAACACCATTTTTCGATGGAAAAGAGTAGGACACTTTATTCATGAACAAGATGAAAGAAACTTATGCCTTGACCAGAGACACCAGAGGATTTTCGATCACCTCTATCAATGACTATGTTGTTTGGTTCACAGCTAAAGTTCTATCTAGCAAGTTGTTGCAAAATATGTGACCGAACCAGTGCACTGCAAGGACAATTTTTGCAGCAGAGTTATGTGCAACAGGTGTTCAACTCAACTGGTCGCACTATCTACTAAATGAACTGTTAGCAGATGCAGATGAGGTACAGGAGAAAGGTAGTGCATTTTTTTATTCATGTCTACTTACTTTGATTTCGTTTGCCACATGGGCATAACTACAAAACTACCAGGGTGTAGATGTGCCCGTCCTATGTTGAGGAGCTCATTACCGAAACAACAATTTCGATAAAGAATTTCTGCAAAGGAAAAAAGACAACAACATAGAGTTCTTTTTACAAGGAGAGGCCCTGTGACATTATGTAAGAAAGCAGGCCAGAATTACCAAGGCGACCGTTAAGCGGTTTATAAACATTGCTAGATTTTCGGTCGGGGCCCATGGTATATTTTTGCAACCTCTACAAAACCCACAATGTCAATGGCTTGCGACATAGTATCAGCTGTTGACTATAGAAATTGATGCCATTATTCAATATTGGATGGAAGAATGGAGAGTTCATATTGCAGATGATCAACTGTCTACAGAATAAGAGACGTGAGAGGATTATCCATTGAAAAAGAATGATGGAGGACAGGGAGATGATCCACCATTAGAAGAAAAAATAGAATAAAACCCAGAGAATACCCAGAATGAATCAAGCACACCCCCAACAGTAGAGGAAAAGATGAAACAAACATAGAAGTATGCAAAGGGTCATACGAAGAGGAAAGGCGACAAATCAACTGGAATTGTCGGCCTTACTAATGAAGATTACACACTTATGACATAAGTAATGACAGAAGTATCCAATCAAATACTTAAGATGATAGATGAGAAAAAACAAAGCTAACAAGCAATATCACAGATTTACAACAGATGCTCTGTAAGGTAGTAAAAGAAGTAAGAGTGGCAGTTGACTATAGACCACAATTGCATGAGTCACAGGACTTAGCTGGTTCGTTTAAGGAGTGACCTAGTGATGTGTCGATGCCCATTTCACTAATAAATACTTAAGTGTTGGGTGAAGAATTTGACTTGGGGACAACATAGTTGAATGCCATGGTAAAAACTTGGGTGATGTCACCATAAATTTCTCTGCACTGTTGATGTACAAAGTGTATGCCATTGAAAATGCCGCAGTGGCATAAATGAAGGTTAGAGAGGGGGAATTGGTCAACCAGGTTAGACCATCAAACAATACTATTCATAAGATGAAGAAAACAATTAAAGAAATAGAGAAAAAAACTAAGACTTGGGAGGAGAAGAGGAATCATCTTGACACAACTGTAACACTCGCTTGCAACAGTTTTACTGAGGAAGGAATTACGCATGATATGTTTGTAGAAGCCAAAGTGTTTTGACCTGGAGAAATTGCAAAGAACCTCTATAAGAAGGTTGCAGAGTTGGAATTACAAGTGACACCTAGTACACCTCCAAAAGTATTGGAAGAGAGAAGAAAAGCAACAACAAAAGTTGTGAAGAGAATAAAAGAGGCGGAGGCACTTTGTGCCAAAGCAGTCAAGCAAGTTTGTCAAATGTGGGAAGCTTTGATCAATGATGAAGAGTTAGAGAAAGTCATAGAACAATTGTGCACTGTAGAGACATAGGTTAACCAGTTGAAGAATGAAATGTAGAAGCTGTCATTAGTAGAGAAAATGGCTAAGGATGTTGACATGAAGTGGATATAGCAGCAGGTCGCAATACTATGGGCACAACAACAAAAGAGGACTGACAGGTTTATAGAGTTACAAGCCGAGGTAGAGAAATTTATAGGTATCACTCAACCTTCACATGAAAAAGTGTGACAAGAAGTACAATCAGCAAGACTTAGAAATTTGGAACACATCATCTCTGAACTTGTGAAAATTTTGAAGAAGATAGAAGCAGAAGTACGGGAGGAGACTAGGAAAATAATGAAAATATTTCAGGATTTTCAAAGTAAGGTCGTAACTACAGAGGTTTCAGACTTACGTGACTCAGGACGAGCCATAGGTGAGAGTTGGGGGCATATTGTCCCTAGGAAAAGTTAAGCATAGTTTAACTAGAATTCTATTCGGAAAGATAAATATTCCGGTTGCAAGAAGAGCCATGAAGAAAGAAGAGTTTGCAATGGAAAAGAAGTTGCGACAGAGGTAACCACGATGGAAAGATCGGTGACGAAAGTAGCCACGATGGAAGGAACCACGATACAAGAAGTGTATAGAAGTTGAAAAGGACATTTCTACTGATCATGGGTAAGTAATTAGTAAGAGTAAAGCATGCTTTTGGTAATAAAACATAATTTTATTTTTGGGGTGATAATGCCTATTGTCAGTTGTAACAGAATGTACGAAAATAGAAATTACAGCCTATCGACTAACATAAAAGAGTCAGTTGATTAAGAAAGGTAGAAGCTTATAAAATGGCGAACCCATGTTGTGTGCGGGGTTGGTCGGTTGTTGTCTATCCTGGAGGTTAAGTCACTATGCAGGTTGAGAAGGGAATAAGAGAGATATTTAGCTTGAGAATCGATCCAAGCAGTGTGCAGATCGTCAGTGGAGTAAAGGAGAGAATAAATACATATCCCAAAAACAAGAGATACTGAGAGGAGAGAAGTATGTATTTGTTGTAAAGAATATCTAGAGAGGAATCTACAAGTTGAGTGTGCAAAAAAAAGGTGCTAACATATTTCTAATGCCAGATGAAGAGTTCCTTTGTGGTTTTTCTCGAATGGGTTTCCATGTTTACTGCTGTCTCTGTGTGTCTTTGATTAATATGTTATGTTGAATGCATGTATGTTATGAATAAGTAGATCTGAATAGGTTGCACCGCATCTATTTATGAATAATCCCATATATATACGTGTCGCACCACTTATAGAATGAATCTGTGATAAATATTTTATGTTGAATACTGCAATATGTGTCGACTGGTAAATAGACCGTTATTTTGAATAAATAGAGAAGGAATAAGATGTATAATCCCCGGATTCGGTCGAACAATTTGATAAAGTACTGCACAAATAGATATCTCCACATAACTATAGAAACCTTGTTTGGGTAGTTCCCAATAAGATATCTCGGGTGAGAGTGCATATGTGTCGCAGGTGCTATCAACGAGGTCATCCTACGTCGAGACGATATCTTGGGTTTTTTTCCTACTAAGGATATGAACCTGGGTCAAAGGGAAGAAGGAAATAAACCTTGGATAGGATTTTAGCTCATATGACTTGATCAAACAAGTCATCAATACTAGGTAGTTGGTATTTGTTTTTACAATCAATTTGTTAAGTTGATGATAATAAATACACATTCTCATAGGCCCATCTTTCTTTTTCACAAAAAGAATTAGGGATCCTCAAGGTGATACACTTGGGCTAATGTATCCTTTCTCAATAACTTCCTGCAGCTGAATTTTTAGCTCTACCAATTCCAGAGCAGTCAATCGATAGGGTGCTTTGGAAACAGATACTGCACTAGGAATCAAATTTATAAATAAATCTAGATCCCTTTGTAGTGGCAACCCGGATATATCATCCAGAAATACATATTTAAATTATGTCAAGATAGGAAAATCATCTATTTTCTGTTGTGCTTCCTTATTGAATTTTTGAATTCTTACCGCATATAGTTTACAACCATTTCTAACACTTATATTAAGATGTAAACTATAAGTTTGTTGCACACAATTCTTTTTAGGTATGCCTTTTACCATACTGGGATTTCCTATGTCATATATACAAGTGAAAGTCTTTTCTAAATACTTTAGAATGGCATGATATATTTCTAGCCAATCCATCCCAATAAAAAAATCGTAGGAACTCGGGGGTAAAATGTTTTGGTTTGCAGTAGTTTCCAGGCCATTTAGATTCAATGAATTGTCTTTGATTAATTTATAAATCTTTCTTTTTGTACCGGTGGCTAGTTCAACCAGGCATGGTTTTGGGTGTTTGTTTTTCTGCAATTTACATTTTTTTACTATTACTGGGAGATGTAACTATGTCATGCTCCGAGATCAATAAAAAATGAAATATAATTCATAGAGATTTTACCTTCTATCTCTATCATATATGGTTGGAAATCTTCTTGACGGTTCTCTAATGTTGTGCATATTCGAGGAAATTTTGCCATGTCATCCACTGTAGGATCTTCCTACAAATTGTTTAAAAATTTACCTTTTTAATTGGGACAATCCTTGAGGAAATGAGGTCTTTGACAGTCCCAACATTGTACTGTTCCAGGTGTTATCACTCAGATTTCACCCTTTGGTTGTGGAAGGATAGTCCAAGGTAACCTTACAAACCAAGATTTAGGAGGAAAGTTGGCTTCTTTCCTACCAGAGAGGGATATCTCAATAACTATACACAAAGGCCAAATATTCTCTCAAAGAAACAAGTTTAATATTTGTGATGGATGAAACAAGTGGCTAACATTGGGCATGGAGTCAAAATTACAAGTTGAATATTGATAACAATGCTTTGCAAAGTAGTTCTTTATAGAGGAAGGGTAATTATTCTTTTACAGTAAATTAGTTGATTGTCTGGTGGTGAAGAAGAAACATGAACAATCCATTAACATGAGAACCAAAAGATGTATCCAAATGCTAACTTTAGAAGAAATTATTTGTGGATGTTTGAAATCAAAGAACCATAGCATAAACATATGAATTCTGGTTTCAATATACACTTATCCAAGAATGAAAGATAACATAATTGTAAAGAATAATTTCTAGAATTACAAAATGACTACTGCGGAATTTCCGGAAAAACCCTACACTAATCCACCTCACCGCAGAAACTTACAAACTGAAAAAAGAAGATGTAAAGGTTAACAGGAAGCACATTCACAATAAGGAAAAGAAAAACAGACTACAACCATAACAATAAAATAATCTCTGATCAAAATTTGCTTGGCTCTGCAATTTTTATTAACTTGAAACTTCAATTACAAAAGGTATCTCTTTCTCACAGGTTCCAACTCTCATTACAATACAAAATGGTGCTTTTATACATCAATATCACTCCTTGAGCTGATAACTACCTATATCCTAAAAATAGGACTTGGTAACTGCCTTATTACATTTGTCAACTAACCTTTAACAACTAATATTTTAAACAACCTTGGAAAATCTATTAACTTATTCTAAATAATAATATTCTTCAACATGTCTTGGGCCTTAAGATGAATTTCTTTTATTGATGTAATTTGTACTTCATCTTGCCAAATTTCTCTATTGTTTTCCACTGATCTCCAATTGGAAATTCCATATTTTCTATCTCCTTTGACAACACTCTCAGCTCCACATGGTCAACATAAGAAATAGGTGGTAACTGAGCACCAATTGTTCTGAATGTGTTTACCAACTCGAAATCCACTGCCAACTTATCAACTATAACCTTCCCTGTTAGAGATTGAGTCATATCTTCAATTTCTTATGATCCAATATGGATTTAACCAACAAAGATTGATATTCTAACTGAGAAATTAATTTGCCATCTTCTTCCCAGAAAGGAGGCAAGCCCTTCTAAAACAGTTCAACAAATGAACTTTTGAATTTTTTCACTTGATGAAGCATTATATCTATCTTTTCTTGAACTGTGTCTATATGTCTGTGTTTTCATACAACCTTTCTAGCCCAAGTGATTACTGCAATTCTATATTCAATACCCATTGTCCTTAGTTCTTCCTCAGACATAGTATTTAGGAAATTTATTGTATTCCTAGCTGTGTCTACTGGATTTTTGTTCAAGGCTTCATTCACAGCTGTACAACTCTGTCTATTGCATTAATCACCAGTTCTTTATCTTGAATATAATTTAAGTATGGATTCAATCTTGTTGCTTCTAAGATGATCATGTCCCAAAGGATATGTCTAGCACCCTGTAATGGCAATTGACATGTCAATTGCTTGACCAATTTATCATTCTTCTCCAACAAATCCTTATTTTTATCTTCTGATAGTTTTATTTCTTCTTCTTTCTTTCTTACTGCATCAACCAAGTTTTGATTCTAAATTTTTAAATCCATTATCTCTTTATCTCTCACGCTAACTTGTGGCATAGCCTGCACAATTGTATCATTATTAGTTTCTGCACTTGGTTGTACTATATGTGATGTTTCTCTTTTGTTTTTGTCTTCTCTACCCCTCTCCAAAATTAACTGGTTCTTATTTAAGACATATATTTTTGCAATAAATAAACCTTTTTCCTTTTCCCATTGCTTTTTATCTTCCGTATGCTTCAATAATTTGGCTTTGCAATCATTCATATCTTGAGATAACAACTCTTTCTCTTTTTCCAACTCTGTTTATTCAGAGGCATGAATTAACTGGGTTGTTGGTATTTTCAATTTATTTTTTAGCAATTGGATAGTACTTTCCTTCAGCTAAAATCTTCTGTGTCACTTGTCCTTTATCAACCTCACTATACATAGTTAGTAAATCTCCATGAAGATTTTTAATCTACTGCCGGTGTACTTTGTTCTTCACCTTTTCTCGTCTCAGTTGATTTTCTATCTTAGATATCACAGATTGCAGCTTTGATACCTTCAAAGTAACCTTCATTAAATATGTATAGATGACTTACCCAGTTTGTTTGTGCAAATGAATCATATCAGGTACTTGGATGTCATTCAAGTTCAATTTCATCTCAACAATTTTATTCCTAGTAGCCACTGCTATATTCAAGGTATTTCTTGCATGATCTTTAACAACAAGTAACGAAACATCCTTGTTTGAAATGTTCCAACCTCTTACTATAGCTTCAAGGATTCTTTTGAAGAAATATCTTTATCTTGCCTGTATTTATCATATAGGTCAATTTTTTATTTGAATCTGTCACTGGATGTTTGTTGTACTTCTGAAAATTCATATTCCTGAATTTCAAAGGCCGGGCCTTTGACCTTTTCCTTATTTTTCTTACGTTCAACTTCAACCAACTCTCCTTTTGATTCATTTTTTTTTCCTTTTGGCTGCTTCTAGGTCTTCATCCTCAACTTCTACAACTTCCGAATGAATCCTTTTGCTAGTTATTTCTACTTTACTTGGGGTTGGAATTAACATTGCAGTTGATTTGACTATAGCTGATGGATTCACTTGTAAAGTTTCTATATCCTCTATCTCTTGATGATAATACATCCAATTGACTCTTTCATCCAATCCTCCCACTATATGGTGTTCAAACTCCTTGTTCTTATTTAATTGCCTCCTCTAAGANGGGGGGGGGGGTGTGCTCAACAAGTTCAAATAATTCAAAGCACAAGTCGAAAGTTTGTTGGGAAAGAAGATCAATGCTCTGAGATCATGGTAGAGAGTATACTTCCATAGAATTCAATGAATTCTACAAGGAAGTGGGAATTAAGAGGAAGCTCCCTACAACCCTCAACAAAATGGGGTTGCTGAAAGAAAGAATCTAACAATTGTGGAGACAACCAAAGCCATGATACATGACCAGAGTCTACTAATGTTCTTGTGGGTAGAAGCTCCCCGAACAATTATCTATGTACAAAACAAATGCCCTAATAGGATATTGAAGAATCCTTCACAAGAGTGAAGCAAAAAGTGGGCCACCTTTGTATCTTTATATTTCCATGTTAGAATAACCAAAAACCCATTCCCATAATTAGCATAAAATAATTAACCTTTTTGATTAATTTCCTAGGTCCTACACTAGCTAGTTGGCATCCACTTGCACCATTTGGCCAAAAATTTCCTAAAATGGCTCCAGGAGCACGTTCATAATATTTTGGATAAGATTCTAAAAACTCTATAGACTACCCATTTTATTAAGTGCGCATTCTTGCCTTATCCCGAATTTGACTATTTTTAGCAGCTTTTAAGGCAAAAGGTGAAAGCTAGTCACATGGCAATTGCCTTATTTTTTGCACAACTCATCCTCCATATTTTTCTCTCCTGAAAGCATGATTATATTGAATTTCCATCACTTATCGACTAATACATCTAATTCATCCAATTCCTGACCTCCTTGACCGGTTTGGAAGGTGTTTTATGCACCTAGGGTGGATTTTTGACTTTTAGTACGCCTGCTTTTGTGAGGATTCAACTTGCCTCCTTAGGCATTCCAATCTCTGATGTAATTATATATTTAGATAGACTATTATTTTATAATGTTGGCTGATGTAAAATTATTCAATGCAAGTTTGTGTTATGCACCAATTTCAGTCTCCAATTAAGTGGATCTATGCATGTTTTTCAAGCAATTTTATGAGTTCAATTGATCTAAGCTTGGGATAAATTTTAACATGGAATCATAGATCCTTTAGCTCAATTGTTATCCTCTCTTATTTCTTTCATAGGATTGACATCACTCTCCCTGGGAGAACATTCATTCTGTTCAGGGCACAGTTTATGAATAAATGGATCAATCTCACCATATCATCTTGATTCCATTCAACTACTTCAAATAGAAGGCACAGATGGAGATTATGATGAGGAGCAAAGGCCTCTTCAGAGTGACCATGGTAGGTGAGGATGAGACCAATGAAGCAAAAGAGAAGATAAAGTGGCTCAACATGAGGTATGTGGCATATGGTCTCTTGTGTCTCAACATTTACAAAGACCTTCTTTTCCATCTAGATGGATTGACATCGCCAAATGAAGTATGGGAGAAACTCCAAACCTTATTTGGAAAGATAGATGAAATTAAGGGACATTCGCTAGAGAATGATATTGTCTCACTAAGTCCAAGAAATTTTAAGTCCTTACAAGTCTATTTCTCCAAGTTCAAATCTCTTGTTCTTCAGTTAAAACGATGTGGTATTGAAAAGAAAGATGAAAAACTAGTCTTGGCTATCCTTTCGAAGCTTGGCGCTGACTATCCAGTGTTTGTATCAACCTTGCATAGCACAAAATTGATAGTTTGAAACTGGAATATTCCTTCACTTGCAGAGTTCATGGAATCCTTGACCCACGAGCAAGATAAGTTGGTCATGATGGGCACCAACAATCCTTCCAAAGATCAAGCTTTGGTTTCTGGATATTCAAAGATGGATTCCGAAGGCAAGAAGAAGTTAAATTCAAAGAAGCCTCCTGATCAAAAGAAATACAAGTCCAAGTCTCACGAGGAGTCTTCAATCTCAAAGAATAATTCCTTAGAAGAATAAAGGTAAAGGCGAAATGAACAAGTGTGCATACCGTCGTAAGGGATATAATCCAGAGAGCTCTATCATGAAGAAACAAATTGATATGTTGACTCAACTCCTTGAAAAACACAACATATCTCTTCTCAAAGGCGTAAAGAAGAAGGAGAAATCATCAAAGTTTGAAGACAAGCAGAGAGTTCATGCACTGGTAGCAAGCACAGTAAGATATTCTTCCTTTATCATTGATTCTGGAGCTTCAAGACACATGGTTTTGACAAGGGAGGCCTTCTCCTCTATTAATGATTCGAATGGTCCAAAAATTGTATTTTGAGATGATTTTGAAACTGAAAGTAAAGGGAAGGGTGGAATAGATCTTGACCATGTTTCATTCAATAATGTTTTGCATGTCCCAGGTCTTGCTGTTAATATCTTGTCAGTTTATCAGATGAGCCATAGTGGGTTTCCTAAGAAGGTTGTATTCTCTCCCAATGATGTTGAAATCACTGAAATTTTGAATGGTAGAGTCATAGCAAAATGTTTTTTTGATCATAGCTCTAAAGTGTACAAGTTCTCACACTTTATGCCCTTTTCAAACCCCTGTTCTCTCCTCACCCATGCTAATGAAGCTAGAAATCTATGTCTTGAAAGGTTTGGCCATATAAACTATAAGTACCTATTTGATTTGTGCAACAAATACATGGTCACAGGGTTGCCCAAAATCAAGTTTTCTAAAGGTGTCTATCAAGGATGCATTCTAGGAAAACACCCAGAGAACAAGTATGAGAGAGTCAGTCATGAGTGAACCTCTACACCTCTTGAGCTTATTAACAGTGTCATAGTTGGTCATTTCCATAATATGTTAATGAGCCACTCCAAATATTTCCTAACCTTCATTAATGACTTTTCCATATATTGTTGGGTCTTCTTCCTCAAGTACAAGTCAGAAGTTTTTTACCTCTTCAAAGGTTTTAAAGCCTTGGTTGAGAACCAGTATAGAAGAAAGTTGAAGGTCCTCAGATATGATAATGGTGGTGAATATGTCAAATCCCATTTTAATCAATATTGTGAAGATGATGGTATCCATATGAAACACTCTATTCTTTACACACCTTAGCAGAATGGTGTTGCCAAGAGGAAGAATAGATCTCTCAAGGAGATGGCCACTTGCATGATGGTGTCTAAAGCTTTGCCACCAAAGTTTTGGGGTGAAGAAATAAATTTTACATCCTATATATAAAATAGGTTTTCTCACAAATATCTTGATGGAATCACTCCTTTCAAAGCTTAGAGTGGACACAAGCCTGATGTGTCTCACTTTAGGATTTTTGGCTCTAAAGTTTGGGTTAGAATTCCACCAGAAAAGAGGAAGGACTTGGAAAAACAAATTCAAGAGTGGCTATTTTTTGGGTATTCAGAAGATTCCAAATATTCAAAATCTGATCAACATGAGAACTCAAAATCCTTTATTGAAAGGAGTGCTCAGTTTGAAGAAGAGCCCATTCCGTCAACAAAAAATGGACAATCTTCTTCACCTTCACCAGCTATGGTTGTAAGTGAAGAGTCTAATAAGTTTTATGATTATGATATGTATAATAATGAATATTTATTTTCATATCCTAACACTCCTACAAGACTAAAGTGTGCTGAAAAGACCATTCAAGCAGCTAGGGAACTAGCTGGGAATCCTAGTGATCCTAGAAGAACTAGATCTCAATTCGAGAGTGCCCTTTCAGTCAAGGACCCATGATTTTCTAAGAAGTGTTATCTGATGGTTGAATCATATCCAAAAAAATATGAAGGATCATCAGAATATCCAATATGGAAAACATCCATGAAAGAAGAATACCAATCACTCATGAAGAATGAAACATGGGAACTAGTCAATCTTCCACCAGGGAGAAAGGTAGTCAAGTGCAAATGGGTATTCAAGACAAATTTTGCTACCGATGGATATCCTATGAAGTATAAGTCAAGGTTAGTGGCCAGGGTATTCTCCCAAGTCCAGAGCATCGACTAGAATTATACTTTTCACTAGTGGTAAAGATGGATTATATAAGACTAGTTTTGGCCATTGCAGCTTCCAAGAAATGGGAGGTACATCACATGGATGTGAAGAGTGAATTTATACATGGAGATATCAAAGAAGATATATATATGCAGCAGAAAAAGGTTCTATTACTAATCCATATCTTGTGTGCAGGTTGAAGAAATCACTATATGGGCTAAAACAAGCTCCCAGAGCTTCTATGCCAAGATTAATAGATTTTTGCTATCACTGAACTTTAACAGATGCAAGTATGATACAAATGTCTATTTGAAGCTGATTCATGGTTAAATAATTTTTATTGTTTTGTATGTGGATGAAATTTTTATCACATGAAGTTCGATGAAATAAATTTCCTCCTTGAAGGATGCATTGAACCATGCCTTCTCCATGACTAATTTGGGATTGTTGAACCAATTTTTGGGGATTGAGGTTTCCCAATTAGAACTTGGAATCAAAGTACATCAGTCCAAGCATGATTCAGAACTTCTAAACAAGTTCAAAAAGAAGGATTGCAATCCAAGTAAGAATCCTTTCCTCTCAGGAGTTAAGCTTGAACAAACGAATTCAACTCCTTTGGTAAACAACACACTGTATAAGCAACTAGTTGGTTGTATGATCTATTTGACTCAAACCCAACCTAATATTTGTTATGCAGTGAGTATCGAATATAGACACATGGATTGGCCACATGAAATCCATTAGAGGGAAGAAAAGAGAATCTTGCACTTTGTGCAAGGAGAAAAGACACATGGGGTTCACTATGTTGCAAAATATGACCTAGAGTTAGTTGGTTTTATTGACTTTGATTGGGCATGTGATAAAACTGATAGAAAATAAACTTATGGACATGTGTTTATGATTGTAGATGGACTAATAAATTGGTCAAGTGAAAAACAAAGTGCCATTGCACTTTCTTCTATTGAGACATGATATAAAGGAGTTGTGAATGCAACTACTCAATGTTTGTGGTTGCAGGGTATACTTGGAGAGTTTGGGATCAAATATTACACTTCCATAGTCATTTATTGTGACAACCAAAGTACTATTCTAATATCAATAGACCTAGTATAGAAGAAACAAACCAAACACATAGATATTCATATGCACTACATCAGAGGACTTGTGCATGATGAGATCATTGCTCTGCACTACTACGCATCACCTGAGCAAGTTGCAGACATCTTCACCAAATAATTCTCTAAGAATACCTTCAACAATCTCAAATTACTGCTTGGGATAGCTAATAATATGGTGAATATTGATTGAAGACAATATTTCATAAAATTTGTTCATGTCCATGTTTAAGGGAGGATTTTCTCCTTTGTGGTTTTTGCCTCTTTCCTTGTTTTTTATGGACAAGCAGTATGTAAACCGTGACTAAGCCTTGTTGCTAGGCCCTATATCTCAGATATATTTTTGATATTTCACATAAGTCATGCTTAAGAGAGGGTGTTAGAACAACCAAAAACCCATTCCTATACTCGGGATAAAATATTAATCTTTTTGATTAATTCCCTAGGTCCTACACTAGCTAGTTGGCATCCACTTGCACCATTTGGTAAAAAATTGACTAAACTACCTCCAGGAGAACCTTCATAAGATTTTGGATAAGATTCTGACAACTCTACAGTCTACCCAATTTAGTAAGTGCAAATTCCTTCCTTATCCTGAGTTTGACTGCTTTTTAGCAGTTTTTAAGGAAAAAGATTAAAGCTAGTCACAGGGCAACTGCCTTGTTTTTTGTACAACTCATCCTCCATATTTTTCTCTATTGAAAGCACGATTATATTTATTTTTCATCACTTATCAGTTTATATATCTCATTCATCCAATTTGTGACCTCCTTGACTAGTTTGGAAAGTGTTTTATGCACCTAGGGAGGATTTTTGACTTTTAGTAAGCCTGCTTTTGTGAGGATTCAACTTGCCTCCTTAGGCATTCAAATACATGATGTAATTATATATTTGGACAACCTATTATTTTATAAGGTTGGCTGATGTAAACTTATTTAATGCAGGTTTCCAATTTCACTCTCCAATTTGAGTGGATCTATGCATGTTTTTCAAGCAATTTTATGGGATCAATTGATCTAAGCTTGGGCTAATTTTTCACAGTCCAGTATACATACATGTGCCCAAGGATAAAAGGAAAATATTGGAATATTCAAGAAAGAAGGGAAATTTTGTGGGATACAATGAGTCTTGAAAGACATACAAAATTTACATTCCAGGATCAAAGCAAATCGAAGTTAGCAAGGATGTGTCCCTTAAAGAAGAAATGACTATCCATAAAGGAAGAGGATCTGACATGGAGATCGATGAAAATGAAGAGATGAGATCATCTCTCCCTCTCAGTAGTTTAGATGGAGTTTCCAAAGGAATAACGGATTGAATCCATTGATCCAATTGAGTTAGTTGATCATCCCACAGACACTATAGTTGGACAGAAAAGGCCTAGATGGGCACAATAGATGCTGCATGATGCAGAGGATAATGAAGCTCCACATGGATCTTTTCAGGAAAGAAAAAGACCTAAGAGGTTCTCAGTTATGTATCATTTATGAGTCACATAATTGACTCATATCCAAACACATATGAAGAAGCCTCTCGGCACCAAGTTTGGAAGGATTCCATGATGTAAGAATATCAATCCTGTATGAAGAACGATGTATGGGAGGTTGTATCGAGGCCCGAGGGGAATTAAATAGTGACTTCCAAGTGGATTTTCAATATTAAACATGGAGAAAATGGTAGTGTGGAAAAGCACAAGGCTATATTTGTTTCCAAAGTATTCTCTTAGAAAGAGGGAGTTGATTACGACGAAACATTTTTTCCCATGGATCAATATTCTTCCATCAGGACCATTATTGCTATTGCTTCAACTATGGGATGGAAATTGCATTAGATGGATGTCAAGATTGTTTTCCTCAATGGTGTAATTGAGGAAGAAGTGTACATTGAACAACCAGACGGGTTTGTTGTCCATGGGAAGGAGTCCCATGTCTGCAAGTTGAAAAATGATCTATATGGACTCAAGGAAGCACCTTGTCCTTGGTATGGATGGATATACAGATACTTGATGAGCTTGGGATTCACCAAGAGTGATGCAGATCCCAATATTTACTACAAGATTGTGGAAGATGAGCCATTGATTCTAGTTTTGTATGTCGATGATTTGTTTCTCACAAGAAATGAGAAGATGATTGTTTGGTGTAAGAAGAAGCTTGCCTATAAGTTTGAAATGAAGGATATTGAAGTGATGGATTACATATTGGGATTAGAAGTATATCATAGGAACAAGGAGATTTTCCTAAGTTAAGGAAAATAAACCATCAATATACTTAAGAGATTCAGAATGTTGGACTACAAGTCCATGGCTACTTTGATGGATGCAAACCTGAATAAGTTCAGGGACTCATCTTCAAATTGCGAATTGATTGATCCCACCATGTATCACTAGTTGATTGGATTGCTGATGTATTTGACAAAAATCATGATGGATATATGTTTTGCTATGAATTCTCTTGACCAGTTCATGAGTGAGAAGAGGAAGATTTACTAGAATATTGTAAAACATGTACTCAGGTATTTGCATGGCACAATGGGATATGGATTGAGATATGATTCAGAATGTGATTTGAGATTGTAGGAATTTTCAGACTCAGATTGGGCCAGATGTGTTGTAGATAGGAAGAGTACTTCCATATGTTACTTCAGTTTGGGTTCTATAGTTATTCTCTAGTGTAGTAGGAATCATACCTCACTAGAACTCAGTACAACAGAGGCTGAGTATATGGCTGCTAGTATAGCAGCTCAAGAAGCAGTATGGCTTTGGAAACTCCTTGCATGATTGTTTGGTCATATTCCAATACTTACTGCGATTCACTGTGACAACTAGAGTTGTGTGCAAATGTCATTGTATCCTGTGTTTCACGATAAGCCAAAGCATGTAGTTGGGATTTATCCCCTACCACGTGAAAAATAACCTATCCTAGATCAACCAGATCATAGGGTAGAGTTCAATGGTGCAAAGTGTCTTTCAACCTCGACTTACAGCAATAACTGACAATAAGCAAGAATCGAAATATTTTTATGATTTTGATTTTTTTAATTTTCTAACTAACAAAAAATAACAATAATAGGCATACATTTCTTTGAAGTGGGCCACTGGAGCCGTCCGAGGAAATGGTCCCGCAACTCCACGGTTTGGGTCTCTAGTCTACTCCACTACTGGTTGTCAAATAGGGGGAATGGATCCAAATGGGTATGGAGCAAGCTCAACATACACCATGGGGATAATATGGCAAAGTGTGATGATAATGGCGAAAGGATTAAGAGTGAATGAATTGATGCCAAAAGTTCAAAAGTATGAAAAAGTGTTTTTGAGGAGACCTTCATAATGTATTTATAGGATGGTCCAAGGTTTTTTTGACCCATGGTATTTTATTGTGCATGGTATTTATCTATGGTTTTTGACCCATTCTCATTTTTAGAGTGTTTTGGTCCTTTTTGAAGAGAGCGGGGATAAATTACAATAAATGCTCAACTTCCCTTCCTTTTATGGGGAAGGAATAATAATGTTTTGGACCATATTTGGTGGAATTTTAGTTGTGAAGGTAAAAAATGGAGGAAATAGTGGTGGAAATAATGGTGGAAATATGTATAGTTATGGTTTGGACCATAGAGATCTAGGTGAACAATTTTTTGCGTGTTAACAAAGCATATAGATATTCGATATCACTTTATTCATAATATGGTGCAGAAGGGTGCGTTCGAGCTACATTACATGCCAATAGATGAATAGACTGCAGATGTTCTTACTAATCCTCTTCCTAGGACAAAGTTTGAATGTTGTCATGGAAGACTTGGAGTAGAAGATAATGTATCCCTCCTTGAGAGGGAAATGTTATTAAGACATCTATCTTTCTTATACACCAGTTCCTCTACTCTTTCTGGTTCTCATCCTGGTATGAGAGAAATCTCATCGGCAGTGGAGGGAGACTGGTAGTATATGGTTGTGTACATTGGTGCCTCTACTTGTTATGGTTCTCATCTTGGTGTGGGAGAAATGATAGTAGAGATGGATAAGTATTTGATGGTCGTGTACACTAGTTCCTATGCTCATCCTGTTTCTCAATCGGGTATGGGAGAAATCCCAGCGAAAGTAGAGACAAACATATAGTATATGGCCATGTGAAGCATGTCCAGGTTCTCATCTAGGTATGGGATGTTCCCATCAATAGCAGAGACAAACTGGTTGTAGATGATACATTGATTGACAACTCTCTGATGGACTATGAGAGCTGATGGATTCACCGATGGACTATGTGAATCATATGTATGATACCTCTTCGATGGACTGTGAGAGTTGATGGATTCATTGATATACTATGTGGATCTTTTGTATGATGATGACTCTTCGATGGACTGTACAGAGTTGCAGTGCTAATGGATTCACCGATGGACTGAGTGGATCAGATGTTTGATGAAACTCTTGATTGACAGAGATCGTGTTAACACCATTTAGTATGTATAGAGATGATCGAGATAGATGTGTTGTATGGAAGAGAGCCATATGGTCGTGATCTCCATATCTGAAGAATACCTTCCTTTTTGAGAGGGAGTGTTGGATTTTGTGCAACTTTGGAAGTTATTTTCATTGTAATTTTATTATATTGTTTTGTAACTCCCACGGGAGATCATACCAATGTAATTATTCTTGTCAAACCTTGAAAGAATAAATGTAAACACTGGGGAGACTTATATAAAAAAATAAAAAAAAATTATTTTTATTTCTCCCTAAGGGAAGCCATCCCCAATTAGTTAGACAAGTCAGCCATGTTAGGGTAAAATGTCACTTTTGTAAATTGTATAAATAGAGATGCTGGGCACTTCATTGGGACAGACATCTAACAAAGCAAGTTCTCCTAGTCAAGGAGAAGTTTGCTCCAACAGTGAGAAGCAGTCTTTTAAGGGTTTTTCAATATAGTGACTTTCTTCTTTCTCTCTCTCTTCTTGTACTTTGTTCTTGGAATTGATCATATCTATACGAAGGTTGATGGGTTTTCTCTCGATTGGGTTTCCCAAGATAAACTCTTGTGTTCTTTGTTTTTGTGTTTTGTCTTTCTTCTAGAGATCCTATTGTTCATTTACAATAAAGTTATACTGCTATAATCTTGTAAAAATATAACATAAAGTGTTGTCTTGAATTCTTGCACCACATTTTCAACTTCTTAGAGAACTGTCTTTAGTATGCCTACCTACATATAGATAGAAAAGTAAACATAGAGCTTGAAAAACATTGAGATAGTAAGAGAGAGAGAGAATTTTTACATTTTTTTAATCTATTACCTAATTCTATATTTTTTTTTTGTCAAACATTGACTCTACAACCTAAACACAACATTTAGTAAACACGACCTACATTCATAATCATCAATCCTTTTACCATTAAAATGTGAAAATACCTATTAGCACTTGTGCTAAAGTTTTGGAGCTAGCACCTGCGGTAATTAGCTTACAGAAGGGGGTATAGGAAAAAAAATTCTGGGTCGGATGACTACGAGGTGGATCAGGAGACATACCCTGAGCCCATGCAAGGAAAACAACAATCCCATGTCGCTTAAGCCGACAAGGGCAGGAGAAGAATCAAACGACGATCATGAGGGGGATGGAACCGCAAAAGAAACCAGGCAGGTGGAGGGGGTGTTGAGGTCTCGATGTCCAGGAAGGCCCACACAAATTAAATGACCAGGATATACCACTCAAAAAGATCTATGGTGGAGAACCTCTTTCGATGTCCTGACTTGCATGGTAAAAAATGCATAAGATGGCCACGAAGTGGAGGAGGGCCCCACGTTCTTGAATGGTTGCGATCTATCGAGGAGCAAACCAACGGCCCTGGAGGCCTTCGTGGAGGGAAGGTGCACGCCGAATAAGGGAAGGAGGCAATGTGCAATCACGTAGGGCCGCTCACCATTCACGATGGAGATTCGGCCACGGTAGCGACTGATGACCTTGATCCATCTCATGATAGGGATACGCATGGAAATTAACCAGCAGGCGGATTGTGAAGTGGGATAGGGGCCACCTTAGTCAAACAATCGAGATATAGCATAGAGGAAATCTGTGGCTAGGGTTTGTTTTGAGGCTCAAAGGTGCTAGGGGAGATAAGGAGGAGAAGGGATGGGAAACAAAGGATGGGAGAGGTAGTAGCAATGACATAAGCCATATCCAGAGCCCTCGAGATCTGCTACTCGGCACACGTAATAAGGACAAGCTCCAAATGGTTAGTGGACAGAGGGTGTGAGTGATTGCACACACTGTATTAAAAGAAAGGAACTCAAAATTTGGCCAGGGAAGCGACCAACGACCTTGATCCATCTCGCAATAGGGATATGTGTAGAAGTTAGCCAGCAAGCGGATCACGAAGTGGAACAGGGGCCACCTTAGTCGAATGGTTGAGATCTAGCATAGAGGAAATCTGGGGCCAGGGTTAGTTTTGAGGCCTGAAGCTGCTAGGGGAGATAAGGAGGAGAAGGAATGGGAAACAAATTATGGGACGAGTAGTAGCGATGACAAAATCCATGTCCATAGCCCTCGAGATATGCTACCCGACATGCGTAATAAGGACGAGCACCAAATGGTTAGTTGACAGAGGGTGTGAGTGACTGCACACACCGTATTAAAAGAAAGTAAGGCACTAAAAAACGAGTAGACCGATGGATCAGCGAATTGACAAATGTCAAGTCCACCCATAATGAGATCTCCTAAGGACAATTATGAGTGAGGTTGAAATCCATTTCTGCAAACGAGGCCATTAGATCACAATAAGGGAGGCGACGTAGTTGGCGCTTCCACGTAAGAAATCCGAGCAAAGGCCCACGTGACCGTTCGTGTGTCATCATATCACTCGACGAAGGCGTGTGAGAGGGGAGTGACAGACCCTTACCAAGCTCCTTCATCTGACTTGTTATAATGTCACCGTTCAGTCTTCACTAGAGAGACGAATTGAGCAAATATTGGCAGAGAACAAGAATGAAAGATTGATGTTCTGATAGAAAACTTGAGGGCCCTGCTACTAGGCTCACAATGACTAGTTTGCTTGAGGTAGCCATGGTTCATTACGTCCTGCCAGCCGTTGGGTGTGGTAGGGGAATTCAATCATTTACAAACCATTGCGTTGCAACAGTTTCAGCCATCGGGGTAGAGATGTTCATTACATTAGAAGGGTCCTACAACACAAGTGAGGTTGATAGAAGGATGTTCATCACATTAGAATGAACTTATGAGGTTAGTGAGGACAATGATGCCCTAGCAAAATGCAACACCCCTGTAGAAGCAGTGCCTGCGGTCTCCAACCAGATGGGTACCCGGCCAAGGACTCCGAACAAGGTCGTTGTCTCCATAATCACAATGTGTGGTGTTCATTGCTATAAGAAGTCATTCAGAGCGAATGCTCGTACGGGAGAAGGGTGGATCTAGCACCTCCATCATCACTTTTGTGAATTCCACTTGCTAACTTTATCTGGGAGGTGATGAACTCATGGACGCATCATGCCGTTAAGAAGACACTGCTCTTGGGAGGAGAGAAGCATAAGAATGACAAAACATCTGGGGCTTGTTACAGTCGAAAACAGAGCGAACTACCCTAACCTCCGTAAGTAAATTTGTTTCCAAGAGACAGAATTGCCGAACGCAGAGAGAACATAAAACTTCGCACCAGCTTGGAACACAGGAAGAGAAAGTCATAAACCACAAAGTGAACATGAAGGTCAGAAGCTGAAGAAGTTATGGAACCATTCCAACTGGTACGACAAGCGAGCATGCACAGGTAGAATTAAAACCGTTAGTGCCGAAACGCCACGATCAAAATAAGCTATCATACGTTCGAACGTCGTGGTACCATTCCAGTCCAGTGTGTGCAATATATCACATTGCCTATTTTGGAAATAAAATCATGGCGAGTCGGCCACCTTAGGTGGTTGTTAGGATTTGATATGATTGTTCTAGGTTAATCCCATATTTTGTAATTGTTTTTGATACCCTGTTTCAAGACGTATCCCAGGGGATAGTTTGCACGATAAATAGAACCTCCTCACGGGAGGATAAGGGTTGGATTGATTTTCATTTTTGAGGCCTCAGCGCCGGTATTGTAGCTCTGTAAACAATTTTTGGGATCAGTAATGAATATATTTCTCTACGGTTATGAGATTAATCATGGTGTAAATGTTCAGTGTGTGTTCTCTATTTATGCATTTACATATGTGTTATTTCTGCCAATACATTTCTAGATTAGTATACAGGAATTTGCTCTCAATTAAGCACTCCTGCATCAGAAAATCGTATTTGTAATGTGATTTGTAACAGTTCTGATAGGATTCATCCATTGATAGGTGCTCTGTTTCATTTGTTTCCCTCATTTTGTTATTCTGCTAAAGGCGTTGCAAGGGATTCATTCATCGATAGGTGCCCCTTGTTGTGCTGGGCTTTTCTCTTTTTTGCTACCATCGCTCAAAGATATTTCGCTGAATGCTGCACTTACTTTGCCTCAAAATATAGGAGAGAAATAACTATTTATTATATGCTGTAATGTCCTTGAATCTTTCAGACTGTGACTCCATCTCCCAATGGTTTTGATATTTGTTTATATTTCAACCTTTTATTTCATGAATCACTCTGTTACCCTCATAAATCTAGCCTTTTGCATGCTTGTTTAAAGCCAAATGTGTATGTGAATGCTACCATGACAAGAGAGAGCCCTCTCTGACTGCATTGGCCAGACTGCAGTCTAAATTTGGTTTGAAATGGTTACCCCTATGACTTCCTACCGCAACCATAGGAAAATTACAGGGTGCTAACATCTTGCCGTCGTTACCGGGGAACGAAAGAACAAATTGTCCTTGGGAAAATGACATTGCTTAGTTCTATGACCTGGTTGAGCAGACAATCCTAGACACATTCTGGTTATATATGCTTTGGCGACTCCACTCAATGCATTTGAAGGAGACTCCACTGGGAACCCTGAAATCCAAGAAGTTGCAAATATTTTCGAAGGTTCCATGGTGACTCCACTGGGGAAAATGAGCCCAATATAGCAGAGCTTGAAAGGGCATGGTAAAAGGTGCGATACTTTGCTGCCTTTCTCTGAGATATCTTGTCCTTCCTGGTGCATATTTTCTTGTCTTTCCCTGCGTTGATCAAAATAGCTCTCCAATATCTGTCACGCTCAGGGAAAGACCCTCATGTATATCCCTCTCTAAGGATCGAGAAAGCTCCTTCACCCTGTACATATGACTCAGACCAAAACCCTTCATTCGAGCCCCATGAGGCTCGTGATGCTCCTACTGACCCTGTCACCTTCCCCGAACCCCCAGACAGTGACCTCCAACCCTCGTCTAATCTACAACGTCCCCTACCCTCCTCTAAATGGGCCTCATCAAACTCCACGGTCAAAGGACAACCTGTTGTTAGGACCACCTGCTGTTGCGACCTTGCCTCCCATCAATTCATAGTTTAAAGAGCCTTCATCATTCAGTGCTATAGTCCCTCTTGAAGGCTCTACCATAACCCCAACAAGGGATAAAAGTTTTACCCCCATACTTCTCCCTGTAGTCCTTCATGACCTTCCCTAGGGGTATGCCCAAAGGCTTTAGCAATTTTCTTGTAAGAAGGGATATTTAGCCGAGGAGCATTTGGGATTGTTTACAGAATGGATTGACCTAGAAGAAGTAGACCACGATGACATTAAGTTCAGGATGTTTGCTCAAAGCCTTGTTGGAGAAGCAAGAAGATGGTTCACCAGCCTTCCAGATAGATCCATTGTGGGTTATCAGGATTTGGAGGACTCCTTCAAGGAAAAATGGGCAGAAAAGAAAGACCCCAAGATGTGCTTATCTTAGTTTTATTCCATCAGGAGGGAGGAGAGAAAATATGTCCAGGAGTTCTTTGATAGATTTATGAAAGTATATAACACTATCCCTTATGAGTTCAGACAACCTCCTGGTGCCACGCAGCTATAGTACGATGAGGCCATTGATAACGAATTCTCTTTGTGGCTTTGTGAAAGAAGGTCATCCTCTCTAGCAGACATGATGAATGACGCCGCAGAAGTGGAGATCAACTTGAATGCTGCTAGAGAGAAAGGAAGAGAAGAGGAAGAAAGAAGGAAGAACAAAGATCTCACCCGGCTTCTTCCCCTTAGCACATTAGAGTCCAGGATGAATGAGATAATGGAGGTCATGGAGAGATGGATTAAGGGACTCACAACGAACCACAACCCTTATTCCATAAGCAATAAAGAATTTAGAGGACCCGTGTGTGTTGAACACAACCTAAATGCACCTAAAGAGATGCAGGAACATGCAAGGACTGCTCTGCTAATGGAGNCCCCCCCCCCCCTCGAGCCTGCTTTTCATGAAGAATCGAATCAACAAGATGCAGGTAATTGTCTGCCCTTGTGCTTTGCCTCATTCAATTAGGCACGTGATCTATGCTGATTCTTTGCTATCTCGTAGGGAGGATAGCATCCCCAAGTTGGAGCCGTTGTTAGCACCTGTGCTAAGATTTTGGAGCTGGCACCCACGGTAATTAGCTTACAAAAGGGGGTATAGGCAAAAAAATTATGGGTCGGATGACTACGAGGTGGATCAGTAGACCTACCCTGATCCCACACTAGGAAACGAGTGATCCCATGTCGCTTAAACCGATGAGGGCAGGAGCAGGATCAAACGACGGTTATGAGGGGGTTGGCACCACAATAGAAACCAGGCAGGTGAAGGAGGCGTCAAGGTATCAACATATGGGAAGGCCCATATGAATTAAATGACCAAGATCTACCACTCGGAAAGATCTATAGTGGAGAACCTCCTTTGCTATCCCGACTTGCACGGTAAATAACGCAGAGGATGGTCGTGAAGTGGAGGAGGGCCTCGTGTTCTTGAACGGTAGCGATATGTCGAGGAGAAAACCAACGGCCCTAGAGGCCTTCACGATAGGAAGGTGCATGACAAATAAGGGAAGGAGGCGATGTGAAATCGTCTAGGGCTGCTCACCATCCACGATGGATATTCGGCCAGGGAAGTGACCGATGACCTTGATCCATCTTGTGATAGGGATACGTGTGGAATTTAACCAGTAGGCAGATCGCAAAGTGGGACAGGGGCCACCTTAGTCGAATGGCCGAGATATAACATAGAGGAAATATGCGGTCATGGTTTGTTTTGAGGCCTGAAGGTGCTAGGGGAGATAAGGAGGAAAAGGGTTGGGAAACAAAGGATGGGACGAGTAGTAGCGACGAAACAAGCCATATCCTAAGCCCTCGAGATTTGCTGCCTGACACGCATAATAAGGACGAGCACCAAATGGTTAGTTGAATGAGGGTGTGAGGGAATATATACAATGTATTAAAAGAGAGTAAGGCATTGAAAATCCGGGCAGACCGATGGATCAATGAAGTGACAAATGTCAAGTCCACCCACAATGGGATCTCCTAAGGATGATTACGAGTGAGGCTGAAGGAAATTTCCGCAAATGAGGCCATTGGATCACAATAAGGGAGGTGGCACAGTTGGAACTTCCACGTAAGAAATCCAAGTGAACGCCCATGTGACCATTTGTGTGTGAGGGGGGGGTGACAGACCCTTACTGAGCTCCTTCATTTGGCTCGTTTTGACGCCACCATCCGGTCTTCACCAGAGAGACAAATTGAGAAAATATTGGTGGAGAAAAAGGATGATAGATTGCTATTCTGATAGGAATCCTAAGGGCCCTGCTACTAGGCTCACGATGACCAGTCTTCTTGAGGTACCTGTGGTTCATTACGTCCTGCGAGGCGTTGGGTATGGCGGGAGACTTCAATCGTTTCCAAACCATTGCATTGTAGCAGTTTCAACCATTGAGGTGGAGATGTATGATTACATTAGAAGGGTCCTACAACACCAATGAGGTTGATAGAAGGATGTTCATCATATTAGAACAACCTTTTGAGGCTGGTGAGGACAATGTTGTTCTAGAAAAATGCAACACCCCCGTGGAAGCATCCTGGGTCTCCAACCAGATGGGTACCCTGCCAAGGCCTCTGAACGTGTTCATTGTCTCCATAATCACAATGTGTGGTGTCCATCGCTAGAAGCGAATGCTCGTACGGGAGAAGGGTGGATCTAGCGCCTCCATCATCACTTTTGTGAATTACACTTGCTAACTTTATCTAGGAGATGATGAAATCATGGAGGTGTCATGCCGTTAAGAAGACCATGCTCCTAGGAGGAGAGAAGCACAAGAATGAGAAACCATACGAGGCTTGTTACGGTCGAAAACTAGGCGACCTACCCTAACCTCCGTAAGTAAAGGTGTTTCTTGGAGACAGAATTGCCTAACGCCGAGAGACAATAAAAATTCACACCATCTTGGAACACAGGCATAGCAAGTCATCAAACAATGAAGTGAACATGAAGGTCAGAATCATAAGAGGTTATGGAACCATTTCAGATGACACGACAAGGGAGCATGCGCTAGTACAATTAAAACTGTTAGTGCCGAAACTTCACTATCAAAACAAGCTAGCTTGCATTCGAACACCGCGGTACCATTCCAGTCCAACGTGCGCAATATATCACATTGCCTATTTTGGAAATAAAATCATGGCGAGTTTGCCACCTTAGGTGGTTGTTAGGATTAGATATGATTGTTTCGGGTTAATCCCATATTTTGTAACCGTTTTTTATACCCTGTTTCAGGAGGTATCCTGGGGGATAGTTTGCACGATAAATAGTGTTATATTTTTAACATTTAAGCTAGTATTATCATAGAATCTTTAACTGAGAGAATAACAAGTGAAACAATCAAACATAAGAGACAATAGACACAAATATTTTCCTCAGGGAAACCATAAAGGAGAAAACCCTGCAACTTCCTTAGAGATAGAATTAGCACCAAAAGTAAAACCCAAAAACAGTAAGATGATCTTCCGACTGCAGTAGTCTCTCTCTCTCTTGTCCCAACTTCTTCTTTCTCTCTCAATTATGCGTTACAACTGAGTGTGAGTGAATGTGTGATAAATAGAGAGGCTCACTCTCTATTTATACTAATTCCCGACTTGACAATAACTCTCTAGGGCTGAATTCTCTAAGAGAGTCTAATAACCCTAGGGCCCCACAACCACGGGGAATTTAACCCTTGATCAATAAGGAGGGTTACCCTCTATGACTTTACATGACTTGTTTACATTATTGAATCTCCCGGTAGGAACATTGGGGCATGACATGATTCAATCACATTACAGATAATTCCCGAAATAAACATCGGGGTACAATACATAAAATATACAAGTGAATACATTCCAAAGTTACAAATACATCAACACTCCCTCTTAACTAGGAAGGTATTCTCTCAACACAATTTATCAGCACAAGTCTTCTTCTCTGTATCATCTGTATCATCATCAAGTTATCTTCATCTTCAAGTCATCTTCATCTCTGGATCTGGATCATTGTTGGATCTGGATCATCACTGCTGGATCATCACTGGTGTTATCTCTCAATTCTTCTCATCATAGGAATTTCTATAGAGCCAGCCCGTTTTCATGCTGGTTGTTGGCCTAGCCTCCATGTAGGTCTTCTTCAATGCTTATATCTAACCCTTAGTCAGAACGACCCGCCCAACACTTACATCTGACCATGCGAGGAACACATCCAACATACATGTCAAAAAGGCACACCCAACACTCACATCTCACCATGGGAGGAACACATCCTGAATCCATGTCAGAAAGGCCTAGCACTCACATCTGACCATGAGAGGAACCAATCCATCATTCATGTCAAAAAGGCTCTGCACTTACATCTGACCATGCGAGGAAACAATCCAGCATACATGTCGAAAAGGTTTTGCACTTACATCTGACCATGCAAGGAACCAATCTAGCATACATGTTGAAAAGGTTCTGCACTTACATACGACCATGCGAGGAACCAATCCAGCATACATGTTGAAAGGGATCTGCACTTACATCTGACCATGTGAGGAACCAATCCTGCATACATGTTGAAGGGGCTCTACACTTACATCTGACCATGCGAGGAAACAATCATGCATACATGTCGAAAGGGCTCTGCACTTACATCCGACCATGCAAGGAACCAATCCAGCATACATGTCGAAAGGGCTCTGCACTTACATCCGACCATGCGAGGAACCAATCCAGCATACATGTCAAAAGGGATCTGCACTTACATCTGACCATGAGAGGAACCAATCTAACATACATGTCAGAAGGGCCCTGCACTTACATCTGACCATGGGAGGAACCAATCCTACATCCATGTCAGAAGCGCTCTCAGACTCATCACTTCCCTTTGGAGGGAACCTGGATCTGGAGAACACCAAGATTCTCCCTGAAGTACTCAAACTTCACTCTGGCTAATGGCTTGGTCAACACATCAGCTATCTGTTCGTTCATCGCAACATACTGGAGCTTTACTGCTCCTCGCTGCACCATATCCCTTATATAGTGATATTTGATCTCGATATGCTTCGACTTGTCATGGAACACTGGGTTCTCAGACAACTTCACACAACTTTGGTTGTCACAATATATATAAGTAGAATTCAATTGGAGATCAAACAAATCAGACAGTAGCTTCCTCAGCCATACTGCCTCACAAACTAGCTGAACAAGCTGCAACATACCCTGCTTCGGCTATCCTTAGTGCCATGCAAGACTGTTTCCTGCTAAACCAAGAGATCACACTTGATCCCATACTGAAGCAGCACCCTGAAGTGCTCTTCCTATTGATGGAACTGCCTACCCAATCTGAATCAACATAACCTTCTAGGTTAATCTACTGATTTTCCTCATACTTGATGCCATAATCAACTGTACCCTTTAGGTACCTCAAAATATGATTTGCATCAATAAGGTGAACATGTCTCGGATCTATCAGGAACTTGCTCAATGTGTTCACGACAAAGGAAACATCTAGTCTCATGTTTGTCAGGTACATCAATGACCCAATCATCTGACGATACATCATGGCATCAACTGACTCTGATGAAGCATCACTCAATAGCTTCAGGTTCGATGCCATAGGTGTGGTCATGGACTTGCAGTCCATCATCCTGAACCTCTTCAAGATCTCTACTGCATACTTCCCTTGTCCCAGAGAGATTCCATCTGCATTCTGCCACACCTCCATTCCTAGAAAGTAGTGCATCATACCCAAGTCCTTCATTTCGAACTCAGTAGCAAGCTTCCTCTTTGTATCAACAATCAACCCATCTTCACCTGTTACAAACAGGTCATCTATATACAGTAGGAGTATCACTCGGTTCCCTTCTTCATTTTTGTAGTAAAGTTTGGAATCTTCTTTACTCTTGGTAACGCCCAAACTAGATAGGAATCCATCAATTCTGCCGTACCATGTCCTGGGTGCCTGTTTCAAACCGTACAGGGATTTCTTCAATTTACACACATGAGACTCCTTGTCATGTGTCTGAAAACTGAGTGGCTGCTCCTCATACACTTCCTCTTCTACTACACCATTCAAGAAAACAATATTGACATCCATATGGTGTATCTTCCATTTTATTACTGTAGCCAGAGCAAGTACAGATCTGATGGAAGTGTATCTGGCTACAGGTGCAAACGTTTATTCATAATCTATCCCTTCTTTTTGGGAGAAGCCATGAGACAAAAATATTGCTTTATATTTCTCTATGCTGCCATCTGCAACATGCTTGATCTTGTAGATCCATTTGGAAGTCATGACAAACTTCCCCTCTGGTATTGGAACAACATCCCATACATCATTCTTCATGATCAACTGGTACTCCTCGATCATAACATCCTTCCATTCTTTCTTCTCTGCCACTTCTTCATAGTTGGAAGGTTCTTTATCAATGAAGTCACACAACAGTGCTACATAACCGGAGCATGACTTGGTTCTTTTCCTCTCTTTGTGCACTTCTTCTGGAGCCCCATATCTTTCTGCACCTTGGATAGCCTCTCGTACCCATTCATGTTTCCTCTTGTGAGGATTCTTCTCTTGGGGTGGATGTACAGGTTCCTGGGGTTCTTCTAATTCTCGATATTCATCTTGATTTACATTGTTCATAGTTGTATCTTGAATTCTTGGTACTTCTATTTCTTCAGAGTCTTCAATTGATCTCTTTCTGGATTTGTTGTAAGTTGAATATTCGTCAAATGTTACGTCTCTGCTTATGTCGATCTTCTTGAATCCTGGGAAATATATTCTGTAAGCTTTCGAGATTTCAGAGTATCCCACAAATATACCCTTCTTTCCTAAAGGATCTAACTTTGTCATCTTTTCTTTTGGAATGTGTATGTACACTGGACAACCGAATATTATGAGATGACAGACTTTTGGTTTCCTGCCATAGAATACTTCTTCAGGTGTCTTGTTCTCGAGTACTTTATGCGGAGTACAGTTCTGTACATACAAAGTTGTTCTAGTAGCTTCTGCCCATAGATGCATAGGAAGATCTTGATCATGAAGCATTGCCCTTGTAGCTTCCATAATCGTTCTATTTTTTCTTTCAGCAACCCCATTCTGCTATGGATTATATGGAGTGGTTAACTCCCTCTTAATCCCTGAATCTCTGCATAATTCTTTGAATTCATTTGATGTGAATTCTCTGCCATTGTCTGATCGAAAGCTCTTGATTTTCTTTTCTGTATGATTCTCGATCAAGGCTTTGAAATTTTTGAACTTGGTGAATACTTCATCCTTGTTTTTCATGAAGTATATCCATGTCTTCCTAGAAAAATCATCAATGAAAGAAACATAGTATACATACCTGCTTAATGAGCTGGATGACATCAGACCGCATACATTGGAGTGAATGATTTGAAATATTCCTTTTGCTTTCCTTTCGCTACTTGAAAATGTCTCCTTTGTGTTCTTTCCTTTCGCACATCCTTTGCAAACTCCTTCATGTTTTGCCTGCATTTCTGGAAATACTTCAACAACTTTGCTTGCAAGTGGTAGTGCTTTGTAGTGCACATGTGCAAGCCTTCTATGCCAAAGTTCATTTGGATCTACTGAGTCATGAACCAAAGCTTGTTCTGGTTGGCCCTTCAATTTGTATAATCCTCCCTCTTGCTCTCCAATTTCTATTGCATCGTCAATAGTCTTTCCTTTTTGCCACATGAGGACTTGGCCATCTACAAATGTAACCCTCATGCCTTTTGCATCCAATGCCGATACAGAGAGAAGATTCTTCTTTAGACCTGGTACAAACAAAACATCCTTCATTTTCATAGACTTTCCAGAGTCTAGCTTGTAGGAGGATTCACCACTACCTTTTATGGGATATTGGTAGTCATCTCCAAGTTTTACCTTATGTGGTGAATTATGTTCGGATAGTTTCACAAAAGATTCCTTGAATCCCATCATGTGCTTGGAAGCCCCACTGTCAATAAGCCAATATTTGCTTCCATGTGTGACAGTTCCCGTGAGGGCAGAGATCAAAACATATTCTTCATCACTTGAAGAGTCTTCACTTTCTTGTTTGACTCTTTCCCTGGGAGGATCATCATCCTATGTAGTGTGAGCATGATGTATTATTTTGTGGTTCTTCTTCTTTTTATAACTATTCTTATTCATAGGACAACTTCTACCAAAGTGTCATATTTCATCACATGTATAGAATCTGAGTTTGGATAGATCCTTGTTTGATCCTACAGAGTTATCTTTTTGGTGAGAATGCTTACCTTGGTGATGATGATTGTCCCTTTTGCTTTTCTTGGAGTGTACTGTGAGAGCTTGATCTTCATTTCCCATATTTTCTTCTCGAGCTACTATTCGAGCTTCTTCTTGTGAGCATTCTTCCCACAACCTATTGAACTTGATTAGCTTCTTTCTAGCACATGTTCCTTGGATGAAAGAATCCCATGACCTAGGGAGACCATTCAAGGTGGTCATCACAATCTCTGCATTCTCCACTTATTCATCCACTGCTTCAAGTTGTTCTTTGATATGGGACACCCTTGTAAAGTATGATTGTATGGTCTCCTCATTCTGGATCTTTACATTCTTCAATTTGTTCCTGAAAGTCATCTTTCGGTTTATGTTCTTCCCTTCAAACAGTTTGGTCAGGGCATCAAACATAGCTTTAGGTGTCTTTAGGGAGGACACCTTTGGTATGAGGTGATCCTTGATTGAATCAACAATAATCCTCTTAGCCATGACCAATTTCTTCTTGTGTAAGGCCTTAGCCTCATCTCCCTCTGGAACTAGAACCTCTTCAATGATGTAAGAGTCCAACTCATTTTCTTCCAGGACCAGGGAGATCCTATACTTCCTGGCTCGAAAGTTATCACCTCCCTTAAGATTTTCATCAAGTTTGGTATGATGAGACATATTAACAGAGAACCTCAAATGGAAATGCAAAAGATTTATATCTTACCAGGTTAAGATGTCAGAACTGGATCTGGAGCTGAATTTCTGCAGAGTTGGTTCTCTGGTTCAGGAGCAGATTAGGGTTTGAATTTCCTGGAGCTATACCTAACCAAAAAATTTGATCTTGATCTCTAAACTTCGATTTTGGGGAGGAGATCAATCCATGCTTGGGCTCATTAAAAAATTCCACTTCTATGGAAAGCCCTAATTTCTGGCAGAAGTGTAGGGTCAAAAACTGAAAATGATAAGAATCAGATTCTGCTTCGACAGAAAGATGCGCCCTAGAGAGGAGAGTTAGCCCAACCTCCTTTTGCTGAAAATATGTTGAGAGAGATCCAAAAAGAAAGAAGCCCTCGCTTCGGCAGCTGCACAATGTCTTCTTTTGAGGTTAGCTTTGATACCATGTTATATTTTTAACATTTAAGCTAGTATTATCTTAATATCTTTAACTGAGAGAATAACAAGCACAACAATCAAACATAAGAGACAATAGACATAAATATTTTCCTCGGGGAAACCATATAGGAGAAAACCCCGTAACTTCCTTAGAGATAGAATTAGCACCAAAAGTAAAACCCAAAAACAGTAAGATGATCTCCCGACAACAGTAGTCTCTCTCTCTCTTGTCCCAACTTCTTCTTTCTCTCTTAGTTATGCGCTACAACTGAGTATGAGTGAATGTGATAAATAGAGAGACTCACTCTCTATTTATACTAATTCCTGACTTGAAAATAAATCACTAGGGCTGACTTCTCTAGGAGATTCTAATAACCCTATGGACCCACAACTGTGGGGACTTTAACCCTTGATCAATAAGGAGGGTTACCCTCTATGACTTTACATGACTTGTTTACATTATTTAATTTCCCAATAGGAACATCGGGCCATGACATGACTCAATCACATTACAGATACTTCCTGGAATAACCATTGGCGTACAATACATAAAATATACAAGTGAATACATTTTGAAGTTACAAATACATCAATAAATAGAACCTTCTCACAGGAGGATAAGGGTTGGATTGATTTTCATTTTTGAGCCCTCAACGCCGGTATTGTAGCTCTGTAAACAATTTTTGGGAGGAGTAATGAATATATTTCTCTTTGATTATGAGATTCATCACGGTGTTCATGTTCAGTGTGTGTTCTATGTTTATGCATTTACATATGTGTTATTTCTGCCAATACATTTCTAGATTAGTATGCAGGAATTCGCTCTCAGTTAAGCACTCCTAGATATGAAAATCGTATTTGTAATGTGATCTATAACAACTGTGATAGAATTCATCCATTGATAGGTGCTTTGTTTCAGCTGTTCCCTCATTTTGTTTTTTTTCAAAAGGCGTTGCAAGGGATTCATCCATCAATAGGTTCCCCTTATCATGCTAGGATTTTCTCTTTTTTGCTACCATCGCTTAAAGATATTTCTATGAATGTTGCACTTACTTTGCCTCATAATACAAGAGAAAAATCATTGTTTATTATCTGTTGTAATGTCCTTGAATGTTTCAGATTGTGACTCCATCTCCCAATGGTTTTGATATTTGTTTATCTTTCAATCTTTTATTTCATGAATCACTCTGTTACCCTCAGAAATCTAGCCTTCTGCATGCTTGTTTAAAGCCAAATGTATATGTGAATGCTACCGTGACAAGAGAGAGCCCTCTCTAATTACATTGGCTAGAATTTAGTCTAAAGTTTGTTTGAAATGGTTACCCCCGTGACTTCCTACCGCAACCATAGGAAAATTACAAGGTGCTAACATCTTGCCATCATTGTCGAGGAATGAAAGAAGAAATCGTCACTGGGAAAAACGAAATTGCTTAGTTCTATGACCTTGTTGAGCAACCGGTCATAGACACATTCTAGTTGTATATGCTTTGGAGAATCCACTCAAGGCCTTTGAAGGGGATTACACTGGGAATCCTGTACTCCAAGAAGCTGCAAATATTTTCAAAGGTTCCATGGTGACTCCACTGGGGAAAATGAGCCCAATATAGCAGATCCTGTAAGGGCACGGTAAAAGATGAGGTATTCTACCACCTTTCTCCAAGATATCTTGTCCTTCCTAGTGCATATTTTCATGTCTTTCCCTGGGATGATCAAAACAGTTCTCCAATATCTGTCACTCTCAGGGAAAAACCCTAGACCCACCCATGTATATCCCTCTCTAAGGACCGAGAAATATCCTTTGCCCTATACATATGACTTGGACTAAAACCCTTCATTCGAGTCCCATGAGGCTCATGATGCTCCTACTGACCTTGTCACTTTCCCTGAACCCCCAGATAGGGACCTCCAACCCTCGGCTGATCTAGAACGTCCCCTACTCTCCTCTAAATGGGCCTCATCAAACTCCACAGTCAAAGGACCACCTGCTATTACGACCTTGCCTCCCATCAATTCAGAGTTTAAAGAGCCTTCATAATTCAGTGCTATAGTCCCTCTTGAAGGCTCTATCATATCCACAACAAGAGATAAACGTTTTAACCCCATACTTCTCCCTTCAGTCCTTCATAACCTTCCCCAGGGGTATACCCAAAGGCTTAAGCAATTTTCTGGTAAGAAGGGATATTCAGCCGAGGAGCATTTGGGATGGTTTGTAGACTAGATTGACCTAGAATAAGTAGAACATGATGACATTAAGGTTAGGCTATTTTCTCAGGGCCTTACTGGAGAAGCAAGAATATGGTTCACCAGCCTTCTAGATAGCTCCATCATGGGCTATCATGCTTTGGAGGACTTATTCAAGGAAAAATGGGCAAAAAATAAAGACCCTAGGATGTGCTTATCTTAGTTCTATGCCATCAGGAGAGAGGAGAGTGAATATGTCCAAGATTTCTTCGACAAATTTATGAAAGTATATAACACTATCCATTCTGAGTTCAGACCACCTCCTGGTGTCACCCAACTATAGTACGTTGAGGCCTTTGATAGTGAATTCTCTTTGTGGCTCAGGGAAAGAAGGCCAACCTCTCTGGAAGACATGATGAACGAAGCCACATAAGTGGGGATGAACTTGATTGCTGCCAGAGAGAAAGGAAGAGAAGAGGAAGAAAGAATAAGGAACGAATATCTCACCCAACTTCTTCCCCTTAGCACACCAGAGGCAAGGATGAATGAGATAATGGAGTTCATGGAGAGATGGATGGAGGGAATCACAATGAACCACAACCCTTGTTCCATAAGCAATCAAGAATTTATCCTGACCCCTGTGTGTTGAACACAACCTAATTGCACCTGAAGATATGCAGGAACATGCAAGGCCTGCTCTGCTAATGGAGGATGGGGAGGACAAGCTACTGAATCCTCTTTTACCCCCCGAGCCTACTTTTCATGAAGAATACAGTCAGCAGGATGAAGGTAATTGTCTTCCCTTGTGCTTTGCCTCATTTGATTTTCTGAAACAGAGGTTAAAAATTTCTAATCAAGCCCAGAAAATGGAGGTTAGGAATGAGGCCATGGCATTGTTTAAAATGAATGATGGGGGAAGTGAACAAAAAAAATCTGTTGTGAATCCTAGTTTTTATTTTTGTGAGCATATAGACAAGCAGTCTAGGCCCATATAGAGGGAGTATTACAAGTTGTTTGCTGAAGAAAATAGCCTTCCTGTTGCAAGCCCTGTCTTGGGGATTTTGAGGAGGTTTTTAGGCCTCCACTGTATGGCGAGTATGAGGAAGACTACTCCAAGGATGAAGGTCCCAAGTGGGATATTTCTTCTTGCTCTTCCAATACATAATACCTACATCAAGAAGAGCGCAGTTCACTAGATTTTATTGAAAACATTTCCTGTGAAATGCATAAGGAAGAACAGGGCGTGGTTTCTGACTTTTGAGAGAAGGCAACTGAGGTCTCAGGTTCAAGTGGTCATGAATTTCCCTTGTATGGGTGTTTTGAAGTACAACTGAACAATATGCAGGAGAAGTTGCAGTCGGGGAAGTCACAACTGAAGCATCAAACGCCAGGAGAAGTTCAGGACAGTCATGGATTTTATGATCGAGTGGCTAAGTACATGGAGTAGTTTGGTCATGATAAATGTATAGCAGGATTTACGAAGGGATGTCATGACCCAATGGCCACACCTATGGAGAAGCTGTATGATGGGAATAATAGGAGAATTACACACAACAAAAACCATAGGTTCAAAATAACCTCCTATTATTCCACTTCACTTTACTGTCCTTGATCAAGCAGGAGGGAAGAGCTCGCAAATGAATCACATGCTTGATTGGCTTCACTGGAATTCAAAAGTCACTTGACTGGGCAGTAATGCTTGTGTAAATTAGGGTAGGTAGGAATGAATAAGCTTGGCGTGGAGATAATTTCATTTCATTCGAGTAATTATTTCATTTTATTATCATCTATGCACCTTTTTTTTCAGAACACGCTAGGAAGTTTCAGGAGATGACCTGAAGTCGGCCAAAAGGATTAGGCACGTGATCTACGCTGGTTCTTTTCTACCTCGTAGGGAGGATAGCATCCCCAAGTTGGAGCCGTTGTTATCACTTGTGCTAAGATTTTGGAGCTGGCACCCACGGTAATTAGCTTACAGAAGGGGGTATATGCGAAAACATTCCGGGTCGGATGACCGCGAGGTGGATCGGGAGACCTACATTGAGCCCACGCTAGGAAATGACCAATCCCATGTCGCTTAATCCGACGAGGATAGTTGTAGGATCAAGCGAAACTCATGAGGGGGTTGGCGCCATAAAAGAAACTAGGCAGGTGAAGGGGGCGTTGAGGTCTTGGCGTCTAGGAAGGCCTACAAGGCTTAAACGATCAGGATCTACCACTTGAAAAGATATACGGTGGAGAACCTCTTTCGTCTTCCTGACTTGCATGGTAAATAATGCAGAGGATGGTTGCGAAGTGGAGGAGGGCCTCGTGTTCTTGAATGGTTTCGATCTATCGAGGAGCAAACCAACGGCCCTGGAGGCCTTCATGATGAGAAGGTGCACGGCATATAAGGGAAGGAGGAAATGCGAAATCATGTAGGGTTGCTCACCATTCACGTCGGAGATTTGGATAGGGTAGCGACCGATGACCTTGATCCTTCGCATGATAGGGATACACGTGGAAATTAACTAGTAGGTGGATTGCGAAGTGGGACAGGGGCCACCTTAGTCGAATAATCAAGATATAACATAGAGGAAATTTGCGGCCAGGGTTTGTTTTGAGGCCCGAAGGTGCTAGGGGAGATAAGGAGGAGAAGGGATGGGAAAAAAAGGATGGGATAGGTAGTAGCAATGACACAAGCCATATCCTGATCCCTCAAGATTTGCTGCTTGACATGTGTAATAAGGATGAGCGCCAAATGGTTAGTGTAATAACCCTAGGGCCCCACAATTGTGGGGACTTCAACCCTTGATCAATAAGAGGGTTACCCACAATGACTTTACATGACTTGTTTACATTATTAAATCTCCCGATAGGAACATCGAGATATGACATGACTCAATTACATTACAGATGCTTCCCGGAATAAACATCGAGGTACAATACATAAAATATACAAGTGAATACATTCCGAAGTTACAAATACATCAACACTCCCTTTTAACTAGGAAGGTATTCTCTCGACACAATTTATCAGCACAAGTCTTCTTCTCTGTATCATCTGGATCATCTTCAAGTCATCTTCGTCTTCAAGTCATCTTCATCTTCAAGTCATATTCATTGTCAAGTCATCTTCATCAAGTCTGGATCATCACTTGATCTGGAGCATCATTGGATCATCATCAAGTCTGGATCATCACTGGATCATCATCATCATCATTGCTTCCACTATCTCAATCAAATGGTGCTATCTCTTCATTCTTCTCATCATAGGAATTTCTACAGAGCCAACCCTTTTTCATGCTGGTTGTAGGCCATGTAGGTCTTCTTCAGTGCTTATATTTGACCCTAAGTTAGAATGGCCAGCACTCACATCTGACCATGAGAGGAACACATCCAACACCATGTTAGAAAGGCACAACACTTACATTCACCATCATGATAGGACACAACTACTATCATCTGTGAAAAGGCACATCACTCACATCCACCAGCATGATAGGACACACCTACTACCATCTGTGGAAAGGCACAATACTTACAATCACCAGCATGGTAGGACACACCTACTACCATCTGTGAAAAGGATCAGCCCTCACATCCACCAGCATGATAGGAAACAACTACTATCATCTATGGAAAGGCACAACACTTACAATCACCAGCATGATAGGACACAACTACTATCATCTGTGAAAAGGCTCAACACTCACATCCACTAGCATGATAGGAAACACCATATATCATCCATGGAAGGGATCAGCACTTTTATTCAACGATGCGAGGAACCAATCCAACCTATATGTCGAAAGGGCTCTCAACCCCAGGTTGAGGATTCCTAGTAACTGATTAGGTGCCTCCATTATCCCAGAGAATGGCATCAGCCCTTATATCTAATCAAGTGGGAAAACATCCCTCAATCACATCAGAATGGTCCTCTACTTATATTTGATCATGTGAGAACACATCCCACAGTCATATCAGAATGGCGCTCAACCCCAGACTTAGTATTCCTGGTAACTGACCAGGTGCCTCCATTCAGAGAATGGCATTTAGCACTCATATCTGATCATGTAGGAACGAATCCTACAGTCACATCAGAATGGCCCTCAGCTCTAGGCTGAGTATTCCTGGTAACTGACCAGGTGCCTCCATTCAGAGAATGGCATTCAATAGTTATATCTGATCATCTAGGAACCAATCCTACAGTCACATCAGAATCGCTCAACACTCATATCTAACATGGAAGGAACCAATCCTCTCACCATGACAGAATGGCTCAGCCCTTACATCTGACCATGGAAGGAACCAATCCTCTCACAATGTTAGAATGGCTCACGGACTCATCACTTCCCCTTGGAGGGAACCTCTATCTAGAGAACACCAAGCTTCTCCATGAAGTACTCAAACTTCACTCTAGCTAATGGCTTAGTCAACACATCAACTATCTATTTGTCCGTCGCAACATACTGGAGCTTCACTGCTCCTCTCTGCACCATATCCCTGATATAGTGATATTTGATCTTGATATGCTTCGACTTGTCATGGAACATTGAGTTCTCTGACAACTTCACACAACTCTGGTTGTCGCAATATATGCAAGTAGCATCTAACTGGAGATCAAATAAACTAGACAGTAACTTCCTTATCCATACTACCTCACAACTAGCTGAACAAGCTGCGACATACTCTGCTTTAGCTGTACTCAGTGCCACGCAAGACTATTTCCTGCTAAACCAAGAGATCACACCTGATCCCATACTGAAGCAACACCCTAAAGTGCTCTTCCTATCGATGGCACTGCCTACCCAATCTGAATCAACATAACCTTCCAGGTTAATCTTTTGATTCACCTCATACTTGAGCCCATAATCAACTGTACCCTTCAGGTACCTTAGAATATGCTTTGCAGCAATCAAGTGAACATGTCTCGGATCTGTCAGGAATTGGCTCAAGGTGTTCACAACAAAGCAAATATCTAGTCTCGTATTAGTTAGGTACATCAAGGACCCAATAATCTAACAATACATTGTGGCATCAACTGACTCTGATGAAGCAACACTCAGTAGCTTCAGGTTCGATTCCATAGGTGTGGTCATGGCCTTGCAGTCCATCATCCTGAACCTATTCAGGATCTCTACTACATAGTTCCCTTGTCCCAGGGAGATTCTGCCACACCTCCATGCCTAGAAAGTAGTGTATCATATCCAAGTCCTTCATCTCGAGCTCGACATCAATTCTCCTTCTTGCAACTTTTGTCAGGAACAAGTCATCGACATATAACAAGAGCATCACTGGTATTCCACCTTCAACCTTGAGGAAAAGGTTGGAATCCTCTTTACTCTCAGTAAATCCTAGAGTCATCAGTAAGCTGTCCATGCTGTCATACCATGTCGAACCTCAGGATCTTCTGTAATCACTCCCTCTGAAGCAGAGCATCATTCTCCCTCTGTCTTTCTTACTTTATGCACTAAAACATTCTGTACCGGAGTGACAAGTAGCTTCCTCTGCTACTAATATTCTATGTATCCATCTAGGATCACTGGATACCAAGATCCTCTATCTTGAAATTTTTTCAAAAGGTCTTCTCACATCCATCTGTGAGCTTGTTATCCTCTATAGGCTTTCATCTTCAACCTTGTATCAAAGGTTAAGATCTTCATCAAGCTCCTCATGTATGTGTTATACCATGGGTGTCTTCTGAGCTCGTACAAGGCCTTCTTTCATTTACACACATGATTCTACCTGTCATGTGACTTCACTTCCAGTGGCTGCAAATGTATCTTCATAGTCTATGCCTTCTTTTCATGAGAAGCCTTGTGCTACGAATCTTGCCTTGTATCCCATAATGTTTCCATCTACTGCATGATGGAACTACGAAACTTCCCTTCACGTATTGATACTGCATCCTAGACATTATTCTTCTTGAACTGGTCTTCCCTTTCTTCTTGGTTACTTCTTCATAGATGGAAGGTTCTACATCAATGATGTCGCTGCATTCGTCATATTATTCTTAATCTTGAACTGTCGTCACTTGGTCTTCAGAACAAGTCTCATCCTTCTTTGCTTGTAGGCGATTATGTATGCGATCCTTCCTACAAGTCAAATGCATTTGTATGGTTAGAAACATTTCATAAGGAATATTCATAATGGCAAATTCTTATGCATAAATATGTGATCATGCAACTATTTTATCCAATACAACATTCATCTATATCTCATGGAAACTTTCTAGATGCCTTCCATATCTACCAGGACAACATTGAGATTGTGCACTAATCCAATATGTCAGCAAAGAGGTTTCATTCTAGATAAACAACAATGGAGAGTTGTATAGCACCATGAGCTACTTACCCATCACATGCATATTAATAATATACTGTCATTAATGCAAACATTCTATCATGCATAATACATTAACTGAATATAAACAAATGCATAACAAAACAATATCATGAAATGACAATTGAATACTTATCTTTATTTGTTTTGTGGGTAGACTCCTTCTTGAGCCTTTAGCTTCATCATCTTCTTCATTCATCATTTCTTATCCAAATGCTAAGATGGATAAGAGTTTCTTCAAGAGTTGAGTCCTTTGTACTCCTCATCGCTTGAGGGATCTTCTTTGGATGGTGAGAGCTTGAACTTCAGTTGCTCCCTTCTTTTCTTCTCTTATTATGAGTCGAGCTTCTTCTTCCTAGAGTTTGTTGAAAGTAATCACTTCCTTCTAGCACACATTCCTTGCCTGAATGAATCCCATGATCCTGGGAGGCCATTCAAGGTGGCTATCACCACTTCTGCATTCTCCACTTCTTCTTCTATTGCTACAAGTTGTTCTTTGATTTGAGAGACCCTCGTAAAGTATGACTGTATGGTCTTTGCATTCTAGATCTTCACATTCTTCAACTGTTTTCTCAAAGTAATATTCTGATTTATGTTCTTCCCTTCAAATAGATTGGTTAAGGAATCAAACATCTCTTTCAGTGTCTTTAGGGAAGACACTTGTGGTATAAGGTGATCCGTGATTGAATCAACAATGATATTCTTGTCCTTGACCAAGTTCTTCTTGTGTAAGTCTTTTAGCCTCATCTCCCTCTGGAATTGGAACCTCTCTACTTATGTAGGTGTCCAATTCATTTTCTTCAGAGAGATCAAATACTTCCATGCTTGGAAGTTTTCAACTTCACCAATCTTATGTGATAGATCACTTTGAAATGAGAACCTCAAATGAAAATAGCAAAATATTAGATCTTATCGATTTGAGGTGTCCGTCCTGGTTTCGGAACTCGTTGATCTAGGGTTTGTCAAAGAAACCCTAATTTTCAAAACTTGGAATATTTAAGATCTGATTGGATAAAAAGATAGACCTCTTCAAGTTGAGTTTTCCAATGTACTCCTTTTCTAAAAACAGTGGAGGGAAGCTCCCTGAACACAAAGCCCTAGTTTTCCAATTTCTTATGCAGAAATTCCTAATATTGTTTCTATGATATCTCCGAAATTACTGATCCTATGTCTTTGAAAATTTGCATTGTGGTAGCCTCACCTCTCCCTGTTCCAACACCATAGGTTTCATCAGAATTGGTTTCACCAATTGGGACTTATGATATTTTTCCCAATGTGACCTGTTTCAGGACTATTCAACATAATGAAGTTGTACGGACTTCCACGTGTTACTAGTTCATATTCTGGGTTTGAAACTTTTACCACATAAATTAAAGTCCGCGCCCTTTCTAGAAAATCTTCAGAAATTTTATTTGTACCTTCGTAGCCCGATATATAGCAATTATCCCCATGTGTCCTGTTTAGGGATGAATCTTGGAAGAGGCGGGAACCCTGACTTAGAGGGATCATATCTCCTAGAATATAGAGAATATTAGGATGAAATTTGGACACAGTGTAAATAAGGATTTTATATTTGGCCTATGAAAGTTTCAGCTCTTGATCCTTCTCCAATCCCTAGATATAGCGAATTTACCAAAACTTATCAGTTTTAGTATTTAGGGTTTTCCAGCTTGGGGTCAAACTAGGGTTTGACTTTCCCAGAGTTACACCCAACCAAAAATCTTGACCCAGGTCTCTAAAATTTGATTTTGATGAGGAGAGACATCCTATGCCAGGCTCACTCGAAAATTCTTCTTCTGTAAAAATCCCTAATTTCCTGCACCAAAAACTGAAAATGCCCGGAATTGAATTCCGCTTCAACAGAAAGATGCACCCTTCAATTGAGAGTCAGCCTAGCATAATTTTGCTAATGGATTGTGGAGAGAGACCCAAAAAGTAAGAATCCCTAGCTTCTGCAGCTGCACAATGTCTTCTTCTCAGGTTAGCTCTGATACCATGTTAGAATTTTATCATTCAAGCTAGTAATATGATCTTAGGATCTTATCTAAGAGAATAACATGCACAACTATAAACTCAAGAGACAAGAGACACAAAGAATTTTCCTCGGGGAAACCATAAAGGAGAAAACCCCGCAACTTCCTCAGAGATAGAATGAGCACCAATGGCCACAGTAAAACTCGAAAACATAAAAGATGGTCTCCATGGCTTGTTCTCTCTCTCACACTTGAGAGAGCTTCTCCTCTCTCACTCATGTGCCCCAATGAGTGAGTGTGTGTATGATAAATAGAGAGGCTCACTCTCTATTTATATTCTTTCATTCACTTAATTTTTTTCACTCCAACATGTCAGCCTCACTTAACAATTACTTACTAGAGCCAACATCGGAGAGTCTAATACCCCTAGTGCCCCACAACTTGTGGGGACTTTGCCCCTCCGATCAACAAGGAGGGTTAACCTTAACACAATGGTGGGGACTATTGCCCTGACTTACAATAACTCACCTAGGGCCGACTTCTCTAGGATAGTCTAATAACCCTAGGGCCCCACAACTGTGGGGAATTTAACCATTGATCAATAAGAGGGTTACCCACAATGACTTTACATGACTTGTTTACATTATTGAATCTCCCAATAGGAACATCGGGATATGACATGACTCAATTACATTAAAGATGCTTCCTGGAATAAACATCGGGGTACAATACATAAAATATACAAGTGAATGCATTCCAAATTTACAAATACATCAACAGAAGTATATCAGGTCGAGTGTGTCTTCGTGGGGAGCACCAGTTCTGTTTGTAAAGAAGAAAGATGGTACACTTAGGTTGTGTATTGATTACAGACAGCTGAACAAAGTCACAGTGAAGAATAAATACCCTTTTCCTAGGATTGATGATCTCTTTGATCAAATGAGGGGAGAAAAAGTATTTTCCAAGATTGACTTGAGGTTTGGTTACCATCAGGTAAGAATAAAGGACGAAGACATTCATAAGACAACCTTCAAAACAAGGGATGGGCATTATGAGTTTGTAGTGGTACCATTTGGTCTCACAAATGCACCGGCTACATTTATGTGCCTTATGAACAGTGTATTCAGCAGGTATTTGGACAAATTTGTTCTTGTTTTCCTTGATGACATTCTTGTTTATTCCAAGAATGAGGAAGAGCATGAAGAGAATTTGAGATTGACATTGCAGTTGCTTAGGAAGTATCAGTTGTATGCAAAGCTGAGCAAGTGTGACTTCTATAGAGATAGAATTCAGTATTTGGGTCACATTATATTAGAAGAGGGTATATCTGTGGACCCTGAAAAGATTGAAGACATTATGAATTGGACTACTCCAAGAAGTGTGACAGATGTGAGATCTTTTATGGAACTTGCATGATATTATAGGAGATTCATTGAGGGATTTTCCAAAGTTGCACATGTCGTCACTTCTTTGCAAAATAAGGGGATAAAGTTTGAATGGACCTCGAGGTGTGAAGAAAGCTTCCATCAGTTGAAGAAACTTCTCACCAGTGCACCATTATTGAAGGTTGCAGACCCAGAGAAAGATTTTGTGGTGTGTACCGATGCATGTGGTCAAGGGCTTGGAGGAGTCCTTATGCAAGACAACCACATTATAAGTTATGAGTCAAGAAAGTTGAAGGAGCATGAGAAGAACTATGCTACTCATGATTTGGAACTTGCAGCAATAGTACATGCTCTCAAGATGTGGAGGCAATATTTGATGGGCAGAAGATTCGAGTTAAGGACAAACCATTGCGGTCTGAAGTATTTGTTTGATCAGCCTACTCTAAATGCTAGGCAAGCGAGATGGATGGAGTTTTTATGTGAGTTTGATTTTGAAATCAAGCCCATAAAAGGAAAAGAGAATAAGGTAGTTGATGCACTTAGCATGAAGGTGTAGGAAATGCACGTGAAATCTCTTAGTATTTTCCAATTAGATTTGAGGCAGTAGATTGTTAATCATATTGCTAGAGATGAATTGTATGTGCAGGTCAAGGACAAATTGTAGTAGCAAAGTCTTGAAAAGAGGTATGAGGGATATAAATTGAAAGAAGATGGACTTCTTACTTATAAATGCAGGATTTATATTCCAAATGTAGCAGATATGAGGAGAGTTGTTATGGATGAGATCCATCAAGCTCCGTATTATGGTCACCCAGGATATCAGAAGACAATTGCTATAGCCAGAAAGCAGTATTTATGGCCAGGGATGAAAAGGGACCTGGCTGAGTATATTTCAAGGTGCATGAAATGTCAATGGGTAAAGGTTGAGCATCAACACCCTGCAGGTTTGTTGCAACCTTTGCCAGTTCCAGAATGGAAATGGGAAGTTATTTCCATGGATTTTATTACAAGATTTCCAATGACCTAGAGGCAACATGATTCCATCATGGTTGTGGTGGACAAGTTGACAAAGGTAGCACATTTTATACCAGTTAAGTCTACGCATAAGAATGATGACATTGCAAAGACCTTCATGAATGATATTTTCAAATTGCATGGATTGCCTAAGGCAATAGTCTCTGCCAAAGATGTTAAGTTCACTTCCAATTTTTGGAAAGGTTTGTTTGCAGAATTAGGTACAATGCTAAACTTCAACACCGCGTACCATCCTCAGACTGATGGTCAGACAAAGATAGTTAACCAATTGCTTAAAGACATGATTCGCATGTATGTGATGGAAAAACCAACCAAGTGGGAATATTATTTACACTAGGTAGAGTTTGCTTATAATAATGGACAGCAAGCATCCTTGGGGATGAGTTCGTATGAAGCTTTGTATGGCAGAAGGTGTAGGACACCAGTGACTTGGGATAATCCAGTGAACATGATTGTGCTTGGTCCAGAATTGCTCAAGGAAATGGAGCAAGAGGTTGTAAAGATCAGGAAGAATTTGAAAGCAGCCCAAGACAGACATAAAAGCTATGTTGATAAGCATAGGGTGAACTGAGAGTTCAGTATTGGGGATCATGTATACCTCAGAGTGAGGGCAAGGAATAGTTCCTTGAAGCTTGGAAGTTGTGCTAAGTTCACACCTAGATATTATGGGCCATTTGAAGTGCTTGAAAGAATAGGGCCAGTTGTATATAGACTTGCATTGCCTACTAGCACTAGAGCTCATAATGTTTTTCATGTTTCTTTTCTTAAGAAATATGTACATGATCCTAACCATGTTATAAATTGGGATGTGATTCAAGTGGAACCCAAGGGAGAGTTCTGAAAAGAGCCAATGCAAATCCTCGACAGGAAGGTCGCCATGCTTCGGAATCGAGCCATAGGGAAAGTAAAGGTGTAATTGGAGCACTGCGGTCCTGAAGAGGCTATGTGGGAGCTGGAGGATGCCATGCGATTGACACATCAATTTTTGTTCAAGTTTACGGAGCACTGAGGTGATGCTAGTGTAGCATTTTGTTCAATTCTTTAAAGCACTGAGGACAGTGCTATTGAAGGGGGAGGGGAATGTAACACCCTGATTTTGACCCCGTTGCATTAATGTATGTGATGTAAATATTATATGAAATCATGACAAGGAGCTCAAGGCCAAGGCCCTGTCACTGATTGATGTTCAGATATAGGCGATCATGGTTGATTCCTATGGTTTCTGTGCTAAGTCAATCACGTTTGTAAACATCATATAAATATGCAAATTAATGAAAAACCCACAACCAACTATGTCAATGCAACGAATAATGAGATGGGGGCATGATTTTATTAAGGATAAGGGGGTGGGAATTTTAACCTTGAACCTATTTGGGGAAAATCCATGTGTCATGGGGAGAACCCATCAGAACTGTCAACTACCCTCTTTCTTGTCTTTTCTTCCTAACCGTTTATTTTGGTAGAAAGTGGTTGAGGTAGTTATTGCTTGGAAGGGGAAGAGTATGGGAAATTTCGAATGGGGGCAGAGCACCCAGTTCTGGAGTGTCATGTTTTTCTTGCGGGGACAAGAAAACACCAGAACCATATGTCAGCCTAACCCATGCATTCACGCCTGGTTTTCCTACTCTCACATTTTGAGAGTTGCGGGACGTTCTGGCTTAGCGATTCATTTGATCATTCATTTCACCACCTTCACTCCTCGGTCGGTCGTCGAGTGTAGTTTTCCTTGACATTGTGGTATTTGTTGTGTTGCAGTGTTATCCTAAACTACAGAGCGTATGAGACCCTGTTACTCGTGTCCAGAGTAAGCCTGTGATGTAGAGTCTCCCTCTGGTTGTTGTGTTGTGAACCCTGGTTTGGGTCTGACTATGTGCGAGACTTAGGAATTGGAGAGACATAGAATGCGCTTGATAAACCTGGTGTGGAACCTCACAGTAAGATAAGAGTGGCTGGTGAACCTGCCTTGCACATCCTAAAGAGAACTGGAAGGGAAAGCGTAGTCTAAGGGAATGTGGAGCAGAGAAGGGGACACTTCCTTGTGTTGGGTGTGTAGGCAGAGGGGGATCCATGACAGATAGATCTTGTGAAGGTGTCCTTAGCTCTATAGATGAGCTCACTAGCTTAGCAGTTCTTCCTACCCATTTCCTTAGAAGCCTAATAAACCCAACTGGAAAGATGGCTTGGCTGGTAGCCTGTTAAACCCATCTGTTGGCTTGGCTGTGTCTGTTGCACTTGACCTTCTGAGTAACTTTTGGCTGGACAGTCTATTAAACCCAATTGTGAATGCTGGATTGGCTAGGTAGTCTGATAAACCTAGTAGTGAGATGGCTTGACTGTGTACAGTATGTTAAACCCGTCTGTTGGCTTGACTGGTCCTTAAGGTGAAAGTTGGCTTGACTGTGAACAGTCTGTGAAACCCAATTGTGAGATGGCTTGGTTGAGTGGCCCGTGAAACCCATCCGTGGGATGTTTTCCCTTACAACCCGTGAAACCCAACTATGTTGGCTTGGATGAGTTTGATTACATCCTTGGCTATGTATGAGTCTGCTAGTGTTCCCTTATCCCTGTAGGAAATCATGCCCAGCTCGGGGGTGGTAGTGTTACTGAGAGATTAAGGAGCACACTGGCCTATGGTTGGGTGGAATGTTGCAGGGACATATCTGGTTGCGAGACAAGCTTTCTTCATGATAAGTGTTCTTGTATAAATAATTCTCTGTAACTATAATTCTTGCATTGTATTTGCTTGATGGAATGTGATGAACATGTTTCTATGTTGAGTTATGCATTGTTCCCTGAATAACTGCAATTATAGGCATCTATGTATGTTTTTCCTTCAATGCATTTTACTAAGTTGCATGGTAGATTGGTCAGTTTGGTAATGGCCTGGATGATCAAATCGATCCAAAAATTCAGCTGAAAAGTTGAGTTTTCTGTTAGAAATCCTCATTTGTGCAGTTTGCGGGATTAAGGATTTTGCAGGATGCGGAACGTTATTTCGCAGATTTTCCTTTCGCAACTTGCGAGATGCAGGATGTGGAATTTCGTTTTGCATATTTTGGTTTCCGCAGATTTTCCTTTCGCAACTTGCTGGATGCGGGTTCGCGGTGTTGCAATTTCCATATTTCTAATCCCGCAAGTTAGGTTTTCTGCATCGTCAATCTTCGCGGGACGATTCTCCGTCGTTGATCTGTTTCTGATGCGGGATGCAGGGTGCGGGTTGTGGAAAGTGTTATTGCAATATTTTTGTAACTTTTGACCCTGCAACTTGGGCTTTCCACACCGTTGATTTTTGCGGGTGATTTATGATCCATCGATTTAGTTCTATCTGTGGGATCACCTGTGATCATTGATTTCCCTCGCATTTTCTCTTCGTCATTCGATCTCCTATGATATCCTTCCTTGTAGATTGTTGGATTGATCCATGGAAAATGGGAGATAGCATGACAGTGTTGGAAATGTCGAGATGTGGTTCACGGCCATGCCCTGTGTTCGATGAACAGTGAAGGTTCTCAATGAATTTTTTTTAATTCCACAAAACGTTGGGGCATGGGTACGTGACAACAAGCGCTAAATCCCATTGTTTTGGATTCTCATAAACAACACTTCTCAATATATTTTCCAAGGTCCTATTTACCACTTCAGTCTGACCATCAGCATGAGGATGATAAGCAGAGCTAAAACCGAGATGAGTACCCAATTTCTTCCATAAAGTTCTCCAAAAATGACCAACAAATTTAGTATCCCTGTCATACACAATGCTTAAAGGAAAACCATGCAACTTTACAATTTCTAAAAAGAACAAATTAGCAATAATTGTTGCATCATTGGTATTCTTACAAGCAATAAAATGAGCCGTTTTTTGAAAACCAATCTACTACCACAAAATTAGAATCATGCCCCCTCTGAGTTCTAGGCAATCCAGAACAAAATCCATACTGATGAAATCCCAAGGCTTAGTTGGAATAGGTAGGGGTTGATATAGTGCAGTATTTTGTCTCCTCCCTTTGGCATGTTTACATATCTTGCATTTTTCAACAAATTCTTTACATCATGCTGCATTTTTGGACAAAAATAAAAATCACTCACCTGAGAAATTGTTTTTTCCTATCCAAAATGACCTCACAAACCTCCAATATGTTTCTCCTATATTTGATTTTCTCTCATAGAACATTTAGGAATGCACAATTTACTATTTATGAACAATAATCCTTCTTGTAGCATGTAGTCCAACCATTGAATTCTATTGTGGGTAATTGGATTCTCACAGGATGCATATACATCCTTAAAATCCACATCTTCCTTATACATATTAGCCAAATTTAAAAATCCCAAAGTACCGACTTTAATTTCTAGCAAGATAAAATTTGCTCTGCTCAGGGAATCAACAACCTTATTAGATTTTCCACTTGTATGCTTGATCACAAAGGTAAAGTTCTGCAAAATTTCCACCCACTTAGCATGTTTATGATTTAATTTAGGTTGACTATTTATAAACTACAAAGCACGATTATCTAAATATAACACAAATTCCTTGGGCATCAAGTAATGCCTCCACTTCGCGAGAGCTTGCACAACAACATACAATTATTTATCATATGAGGAATACTTCTTTTTTTCCTCATTTAATTTCTCATTGAAGTATGTTACTGGTCTATGTTCTTGACTCAGAACAACCCCTGTTGTTGTCCCACTAGCATCTGTCTCTACTTGAAAAACTTTGTCAAAACTTGGTAAATTCAAAATAGGCTTCTCAATGATCTTCTTTTTCAACATATTCAAGTTTTTGTCAGCTGCTTCTGTCCACTTGAAAGGTTGTCTACTTCCCTTGAAGCTGTCTATTATGGGTGCACAAATTTAACTAAAATTCTTGATGAATTTTCTATAGAAACTTGCAAGATCATGAAAACTTCTTACCTCATACGCATTCCTTGGAGTTGGCCAATTCAAAATTGCTTGCATCTTCTCTGGATCCATTTTCAACCCTTCTTTGGAAACTACGAATCCCAAATAAATCAATTCTTTCTTCAGGAAACTACACTTTTCATATTTATCAACTTCTCCTTTTGCAGGGTTTCCAACACCAATTTAAGATGTCTCAAATGTTCTTCTTTATTATGACTGAAAATCAGAATATCATCTAGATACACTATCACAAATTTTCTAGTGTATTCCTTCAAGACCTCATTCATCAATCTCATAAAAGTGATAGGTGCATTAGTAAGCCCAAATGGAATTACTAACCATTCATACAGTCCATTGTTAGTCTTGAATACAGTCTTCCATTCATCCCCTTCTCTTATTCTTATTTGATGACAACCACTTTTCAAATCTATCTTTGAAAAATACTTTGAGCCACTCAAACAATCCATCAAATCATCAATACGAGGTAAGGGAAATTTGTACCTACTAGTGATCTTGTTGATTGCTCGAGAGTCAGTGCACATACGCTATCCACCATCCTTCTTTGGGCTAATCACAATGGGTACTGCACAAGGACTCAAACTTTCTTTCACCAAACCTTTGTCCAATAGCTCCTGTACTTGCTGTTTGATCTCTTCATTCTCTTGAGGAGTCAGTTTGTAGATTTCCTTATTAGGTAAACTTGCACCAGGTATTAATTCAATGTGATGACTAATACTGCTCATAGGAGGTAAACCATTTAGTAACTCATCCACAATAATGTCAGCATAATCATCAATCAATATTTTAACTTCAGCAGGCAAATCATCTAAATTTGTAGAAGTTAAAATTACCTTTGGTTTGCCAACAAGGAAAAAATGCAATTCTCCTTCTTTCTTGACTTCTTGTAACAGTTATTTCCCAGTCATCAAAAAAATATTGGATTTTAGACCTTCTTGTACTGCTTCATCTTTCAAAGGTGACAGTGTATGCCTCCTTCCATTTTTTCCCAAAGAATAAGTGTTTTTCCTTCTATCATGAACAAATTTTCTATCATATTACCATGGCCTCCCTAAGAGTATATGGCATATATCCATAGGCATTATATCACATAATACCATATCTTTATAAGTACCAATTTGAAACTCCACATTGGACTGCTCATTCACCAAGAGATGATGTCCTTTCTGCAACCATGACACTTTATAATGAGTGGGATGTTTCATCTCCTTAAATCCCAACTTCTCTACCATATCTGTGGAGACCAAATTATCTATACTACCACTGTTAATAACCATATTACAACACTTCTCTTGTGACTTGCACTTATTCCTTAACAAAATATTCCTCTGGGATGGTTCATGCACTTTCTTCTCTATTTTCACTAAAACTCTATTCGCCGTAAGAGATTCTCCTTCCTCGGGAGGGTTATTCATCTTTTCTTCCTCATTGGACTCATCACGAGCCTCAACAATATTTTCATTCATATGAGTTGTAGGTTTATTCTTTGGGCACTCCCATGACATGTGTCCAAATTCTCCACATGTATAGCATTTCACTTCTCTATTGCTTCCTCTTCCTCTAACATTAAACCTGCCTCCCCTGAATCCTCCTCTTTTGGGTGTTTGGATACTATAACCTTATTCTTCATCCTTAAAGGTCTGAAACTTACCTCCTCTGTTTGGATATCATGTTCCTCTTGTTGTACTTCTCCCTCGATTATTCTGGTTCTTTATTCTTAGTAGCTTCTCTTATAACCTTGAGGCTGCCTGATAAGAATCTTCAACAGTATTCAAATTCAACAAGATTATCTCATCTTGTATCTCATATATTAGTCCATTTATATATATGGACACTCTTTCTACATCCCCTTGTGTCTGTCCAGTTATAATAATCAACTTAAAGAATTCTTCTGTATATTTTTTAACAATCACACCCTTTTGTCTAAGATTATGTAACTGTCTAATGAGAGTCAACTGACAATCCTTAGGCATAAATTGACTTTTACTTTTATCTAACATTTTTTTTCCAAGTTTTGATTTTGGACTTACCTATTCTTTCCCTGTGGATCTAAAGTTCATCCCACCATATGTTTGCACATCCTTTCAGTCTAGTCGCTGCACATTTCACCTTCTTTTTGGGCCTCAATTTCTTCAAAATCAAAGTACTTTGATATAACATTGATCCAGTCCATGAGTTCTTCAACATTGAAATTACTTTCACACGTGGTAACTTTAACTTTAGACCTGTTGCTATATTTCACTAGCATCCTCAATAATTTTACTTCGTCGGAAATCTCCTCTTGCTCTTCTTTAGAGGATTCTCCTTCATCGCTGGTGTCTATGCTTTATGAATTTCTTCTCTCCATAGTCTCCATCCTAGCTTTGAGTTGTCTTAATTCCCTTTGTGTGTTGTCTCTGCAGCTTGTTTTCCTCGATCACCTCCTACGAGAACTCCACATGTTCATCCTCGCCTTGGTAAAATCCTTCTATAGGCTCTGATATTTTTCTCTGATACCAAAACTGATGTCAAGTAAGAGCTAGTTGGCCTTGTCGATCCAAATCAACAGAAATCACTGATTTAAAATCTTCTTCCGCAAGCTTATTTCCACAATTCAAACTTCCATAAATCTGTTTCCGCAGCTATGCAATTGCAACGTTCTTTCCGCAATTGTGGATTACGGATTTCGGCTCAACTTTTCCACTTTTTCTTGAATTGCTTCCGCAATTTGTCTCCCACAACTTTTGTTCCGAATTAACTTTCCATAGCGTTAACAAGATTACACCTTTGCATTGCGGAAACCCTTCTCGACCTTTGATATCTTGTGGCTTCTTCCCTATTTGTTGATATGAGATCATGTACAAAACTTCATTTTAACTTTGCAAATCTATTATCTCCCATATACTTTTCTCCTGCGGAATTCATCCACAACCGTAGATCTTTCTAAGTTGTAGGGTTTTAACTAAGAAAGATACAGACAAATTGATTCGTGAAACGATCTATTTCCTTCATGTTTCCTTCGCATGAACACATCTCTGTCTTCATGAATTATCTAAACATTTCTATCCAATTTGAAGATTCATAGACATGGAGAATTTAAACATGCTTTTGGTTATTGAAAAGAAGACAAAGAATTTACAAATATTCACCCAGAGGCTATTACTCTGTTCTTCATTTCATTGACCATTAACCACTTCCACACCCACTCATATATATGATTATTACATTCGACACTTAATATAGAACTCTTTCAAACCTGTCAGATCTGAATAAGCAGGATCTGAAGTCTCAAGAAAGCAAATCTACAACTAACCTATCCTAGAGAAACCTATTGCAAGATTCGAGGACATCAGTGACAAATTGCCATTATTACATCCAAACAAATCCTATCTATAAACCAAATTTAAAGTAATCAACAACTAACCCTATCCTTCTAGAAATTCTTACATGGAAGCAAAAAAATAGCATTTCCTGCTCAACCAGAAAATAGATTTTGACTCGATGCTCCTGCATCATGGATACTTCAACATGTTATTGAATTTTACACTAGTTTTTCTTACTAGTTGTACACTTATAAAAACTTATGATTAAGGAGGGGATTTTTAGAAATTTGGAGTTAATCATTACATCCAAAGATACCGTAGCATATGCTTAGTTATGTGGACCATTAAAGGTGATTATTGAATAATGTAGTATAAATGTACTTTAAATTTGTGACTACAATAATGATTTAGCTCTTTCCTTTTTCCACCATCTCCTTATTTCTTGGTTATTCTTGATGTTCTTACTCCTTGATATTTACGTCAAATTTATGATTATGATGATGATGCCAATGATGATGATAATGATTTTCATCATCGTCACCATGATTTTATAACAAACCATTTAATATGTCGATGACAATGGCAAGGCCAATTTTAATGAGGATGGAGACGATGGTGATGTTGATGATGAAAACAATCGTGGTCATCAAGATAATTTTTATGCAAATGATTATGATGATGATGATGATGACGACAATGCCAAGGATTATGCTAACAAGGATGATGCTGATGATGATTCATTTTTATAGATTATTTGTAGGACTCCAAGTGGGATACTAGGGGTTGTAGGATTGTTTTACACATTGTAAATGGGTGTTGATCCCTAAGTGGTCAAGGGGTGAAACAAGGGTCTTAAACCTTAATTTAACCTTTTGGAGATCAATGACCATGAACAACACCTAAAAACCAAAACACGAGCCTTCGGTGAGGAATCGATGGGTTTTTGTCCTAAGAGTTGTATGGAAATGATACAATGATTATGACAATGACTATTTTCATTGTTTTTATCATCATCATCATCATCATCATATTCGACATAAATTTTCATCGTTGTCATTTGTCACGTCCCTATGCCTCCGACCAGCGAAGAGGACGCGACCCATGGCGTTAACCATCCGGGCTAAGAGCCCCATGAACATGTATATGCATAAAATTGCTGAAACAGAATGCTGAAAGAAATGCATTGAAGTAAAACATGCACACATGAACATTTATCATGCACAGATGCAATTGTTTATCATAAGCAGCGGAAACAACTCACACATACATACAAGCATTCATTCAACATGTTCATCATGATCATTAACAGAAAATATGGTTGCAGAAGTAAAAATGGACAAGATCACTTATCTTATGAAGAACTCGTCCCGCAACCAGCTACGTTGCTGCAACGTTCCACCCAACCATAGTCCAGCGTGCTCCTTAATCTCTCAGCAGCATTGCCACCCCCGAGCTGGGCATGATTCTCCAAGGAATAAGGGAACTAGCAGGCTGACACATAGCCAATGATACACAAAACATAGCCAAGCCAACACAGTTGGCTTTATCAGGCCATCTAGGAGCTAGGAAAGGCTAAATGCTAAACTGGTGAGCTCATTACAGAGCCAAGAACACCTACACCAGAACTAGCCTGGCTTCTAAGACACCCACACACACCCAACAGAAAGAAATCAATCCTTTCTCTGCTACACAGTCCCTCAGGCCCTGCATTCCCTTCCAGTGCCCTTCAGGGGTTGTGGAGAAGAAAGCCAACCCTCTAGCTCTGTCTGTGTGGTTTCCAATCACCAGGTTATCAAGCAAACCAAGCCCCCATCTCTGCTCCCTACATAATCCTAAGACCAACCTTTGCACACATGCAATCAATCAGCTGATACAGCTTAAGACATGGAAGCCAATTCCCGAGTCATTCTTGGCCCTATCGTGGCCAAAATGACTCTCAAGCGAATTTACAACAGTCCCC
>LPNX010081961.1:802538-813864 GCA_001517045.1 Pseudotsuga menziesii | reverse complement strand
AGTCGCAGGCATCACTGGCCAATGCACAATAGAATAGTCAGAAATTACCAAAAGAAATTACAGCACCTATCAGCTTCAGTTCCAAATACATCCCTCAAAATTTGGCTTCAGAGTAGGAAGCGCTGCAAATCAAACATAACCGTATCAGTGAAATTCAGAAGTATCTCCGTTATCTTCAATTTCATGATTTATTTTGATCTGCCTGCCTTCCTTCCTTTCCAATTCCCTGTAGATTGCGCTGTTAATATTCTCCGACAAGTACAACAGGGAGGCAGGCCGCTACTCGGTACTCCGCCTCAGACAAATATTGAACTCCATAATTATACTTCTCAACATAATAAACACTGGGCAGAATAAGCGCCTCTACAAGCTGGGGAACAAAAGGAAACCCACGAATCTCGTACCAAGCCAACATGCACCATTTCTCTGCAACATGTTCATACTTGTTATACAGTTCTTGGCAGAGGGTTCAGATTTGGAATACAAAGTCTTTTCCATTTCCTTGGTCTTTTCCACTACTCCAACTTGTCCAACATCGGTAACGACGGACCTGGCAACTTCTGGTACCCTTTTTGCCACGCGATAAATTTCACAAGTCTGTGATTTCAGAGTTTGGGGCACACAACTGTCAAGCCGATCGATCACATTACCCAACCTTTTTTCCACGAATTGCAGAATCTCGAAAGGCTTTCCCCTTTCCCTCGACCTTCTAGTAGATGGGGATGACAAAAAGCCTAGCAACTCCTCCCTCCATGGAATAAACCTCTTGTTTTAAAGGCCTCGATTTCTCTCTGGAATACCCGTAGACTCTACAAAGACGAGCCGTGGCCTTTTGAGCGGCATCCTGGAAAAATCCAAGGTATCTGAGCCTTTCTTCCCCTCATTCCACTGAAAGAAAGAAAAGAATGGGCTAACAAATACTAGCATTTGTAACGTAGAAGCTAAATATAAACGTGATCCAAACTTATTTTTATTGGGTGATCCAAACTTATTTTTATTGGGTGTTTATGCAAACAAATCCTTCACTCATAATCGACATCGTTATTGTTTTTTGAATTCCTACTTCCCTAAAATATATGGGGTTACTTTTTTTTTTCCCTTTGTTTTTCATGGAAACCCACACTCGACCATAAAGTGAGAAACCCTTCAAAACTTCATGCCATTAAGGTGACAGTTTTACTTATTGTTGGATAGATAGTTCTTACATCCAACATTTAGGATAGCCTTATCACTTGGTTTACTGGTCTGGCGTGCGACTACAGTGCTAGCTGAGTGGTTTTTAGGATTCCTTGATTCAAGGAAGAACTTTTTTTTTTAACAAATAAGGTATAGAAATGCATGAGGAAATGCACCCTAGAAACATAAGCACAAGAAGAATGAACCCTAGAAATAAGGTATTCAGATCATGAGAACAAGAAGAATGCACCCTAGAAACATGTGCCAACATTTCAAGAAAAACATGTGTGAATGCATCAAAATGTGTGCTATAAGAGAGGGTGGTCCATGGAAAACCAAAGGTTATTTTGCAATCATCATCTTCCAAGTGTGATATCACTCCAAAGAGATAGGTTGGTCTAGTATTAATCATCCATGTGGTCAAATAGAGTTCAACCAAAGATGGATACACCCAAATAACCCTTATTAAGTGTGCACAAGGCTACTTCTCCATTAAGAGATGTTAAACATAATGTGGTTTGAAGGAATATGTATGAAATGTACTCATATATGTTAAGTCATTTTAGCTAAGAGACTTCAGACCCACATACGTATATCAATAATCTTGTTGGAACCATTCAGGGTGATCTTAATGCCAAACATAGCAAAGTACAAACCATAGGCATTCATGTCATCAAGGCATAATTATCAACACTTTAAAACTTAGGGAGACCCTAAGTTGATGGCTTCCCACTCAATAAAATGCACAAAGTGTTAAATAATTGCATCAATGCTAAGCAAACAATATTCCAAGCATGCCAACATTGTTAAAAAGGAGAGAGCTCATCAAGATGTTAGCTATTAACAACATGTTATGGAGTCCATCAAAATGCCATAAAGAGACCTCATCCAATTGCTACTATCAACAACTCATTATCAAATCAATCAAAGAAGAGCAACATCTCTAAGCCAAGGTTCACATGTACCCAAGTCCATGCATTAAATCATCATGCAAGCTTGATTTATCACAAGTGTAACCCTCTTAACATATAATAAAAATGATTATTCACTTCATATTCCCATAATTTGAAACTATTTATTATTTACTAAAACCTAAACTTACAATATAATGACATTAAAATTGTACTTTATATCTTATATATCTCTTTTTTGGTTAATTATTTTATTAAAAATGTACAAAGATAAAAGAGCAATGTGCCTTTTTTTTGGTTAATTGTTTTATTAAAAATGTACAAAGATAAAAGAACAATGTGCCTTGACAATTTCAATTTCCTTTTTTTAAGGTTAATTATTCTATTAAGAATGTACAAAAGATAAGAGAGCAATGTACCTTAACAATTTAATATTTTATTAGCTATGTCTAATTCATATATAAACAATTAATATACTATTTCCACTAATGGTCTCAAAACAAAGAATAGTCTTTTATATATATATATATATATATATATATATATATATATATATATCATAAAAGAAGAAGGATTGGAAAACTATGAGAAGTCAAGACAACACCTAGTTTTTCATCATCAAAATCTAAGTCCACGTTGATAAATGTTGGAGTGGGAATGGATTAGTAAACCTCTTTATGGATGGGTACTTGTTTCCTTTTAGTTGTCTAATAACTTACATGTCGTAGATGAGTTTGACCAGGACTTCATTTTTTCCCCATAAAAAAATATTTACATTGATATTTGAGAAATTGAAGTCAAATATGTCTTTACCATTTATAAATACTTTGATATATAAATAATTTAAAGTAACACATTTTTTCTCCTTTTTTATTCTATGATTTTATAGTCCTTAAAGTATTATATCTTTTACTTCTATCTTATACAAAAACATATAATCCTATTTAGTTCTTCATCAAATCAAAACATACTTATCGTCATCAAATTTATTATGAAGCGGTTTTAATTACCAAGTGTTAAAATCTTAGTAAACATGAGTAAAAAAAAATTTATGAAATGATTTTGAGCCTTATAAATTTGATTGATAATGGGGATAGATCCTATAGTTTTAATGTTGCAATGATGCTTGGCCCACCCAATCAGTGCTATGCAAAGCAAGAGAGGGCACACTCCTAATTTAGTCTGAGAGCTGCACACCTTTAGTTAACTGAACATACATTTAAGGCTTAGTTACAATAAGAGTTGTAGCCTCATTTAAGAAAGTAGAGCACTAGTTAACTATTTGTCCTACTTTTAGGTAAGGTGATTAGTCTTTGAAAGGTATGCATGCTAGGTTTGAAAAACAGTTAGGAATTAGCTACAGTGGAAGTTAAGGGACTAATCAAATGAGTTCTCACGAACAGTTGCCACTTGAGTTTTCATGTGGTTCAAGACTAAAACACATAAATCTAAGTTTTCTACAGCAGTCTACATTTATGAGTTTGTGAGAGTGATTTTTAGTAAAATATATTTGGTGATTTATTTTCTAAATGGTGAACAATCTCTTCAATAAGATGGGCACATTATTTGCTATCTTTCATAGCATCTAGTGTGAGTAGAGTTCATTCTTCTCCAACTATGGACCCGTTAACACAAATTTTGCCCCAATGTGTATTTGCTAATGAGGTGTTCATTTAGATTGATGAGATTTAAGATTTTCTCAGTGTGTATATGTCCAGATTTTGCTAATGAGGTACCATCTCTTACAAGGAGGTTGCTCTTGAATGTTTTGATGAAGTTGATCCAAATACATAGTCTATATGCGCAGTGAATACAACAGTAAGGAGACAATAACAGACCTCTAACAGAAAACATGAAGAGACATTACAACAAATATAATGTTACCATTGTTATGCAAGCCTAGCATGACATACAGGAATTGGTGTATAGATTTTATTGGTTCATCTTCAGTACATGAGGCACTGGCATACAAAGAATGATGACAGCAAGGGCATAATGAGTGGTAACATCATCTTAATTGACAATTCATGCTGTTGGATTGTTTATCAAATCAAGGCAAATTCAAGATGATTTCAATCACCATTTATGGAACGCTTGGTGGAGACAATCACCATTCCCATCAGTGAAGCAATGTTGGGAATGATTTGATGATAATTGTGGTCCCTGAAGCAATAGATAGGTAGTTCAAATCCATGGGGTTCACTTTTTAGATTCAAACCCTGTTTGGGATAGAGATTTAGTTCCATAGAAGAGCTTGTCACAGAATTTGGTAGTGTGTCGAATTATCAAGATGGTTTGGCCAGAGCTTTGAAAATGCAATATGAAGGATGGAAAAGCTATTATAATTCAGGGAGTACATTTAGATCCTAGTATTTTGACTTAAACAAATTCATCTTCTTTGGAGGACACTTCACTTGATCATGACATAAAAGCAAAGGAAGACAACACTTCAACAGATGCCCTGGTCACTAAAGCTCCAGATGCTCTAGAATCTAAGGTTACAACCATAGTGGCCACAGGACGTTGCAACACAAAGACACCTAAAGTTTCAATGAAACAATGATGAGCAACACACCCATTGATGTTAAGGAATGTCAGGTGATTCCTACTGTCCTGAAGATGACTGATTTTGATCAGAAAGGTCTTCTAGAGCTATGTTGTGTGGGATCGCCCCCCACACCCTTGCTCCCTCTCCTAAAGCGAGCTCCCAAGGCGCTCCCTTCCTTTCCTATACTAGATTGATCGTTTAATGACAATGTTATGGTACCTCCCTTCTTTGCCAAACTCCTACAAAGGTTTTTATGTTTGATCAATTGATGATAATGTTATAAGTTGTAATTACTAGATGATTGATGTTACATGGTTTAATCCATGCAATCTATAGCTAATTAAACATCCTACATGTTTTTTAGATATAAATCCATCAAAATATATTAAAATATATACTATACAAAAAACACTCCCAAAATGGGAGCTTTTGAAAATTTCACTTTTTGCTCCCCTCCCGCTCCCCGCTCCCCACTCCCAACAGCATAGTTCTAGAGGAATGGGTGTCTAGTAGATCCGTTGACAGTAAATGTACAACCAATGATAAGAAAGAGTTTAACAAGCAATTTGAAGACACCTCAAGATTACTTTTGCTCATTTGAATCACAGAGAAAGACAGTAGTAAATATCTCTGCCGCAAGTTTTCCTCAAAGATTGGTCTGGTTACACAATCTTTTACAGTGCACTCAATAGGGTAACTCAATCAAATACAGGGTGCAATTCCTATAGTAGATGTATAATAAGTAATATACAGGGGCTGGTTTCTCTAGTGGATCTCTGGCACTTCAAGGTGTAGTTCTTGTAGTAGATTTTGCCTTAGGTTGAATCATACACTTGCAAAAGGGGCACCTTATAGTTGGTGGTTGTATGTCAGCAAGTCACGTGCAAATCCCCTTCAAATATGGGAGCTTGATTAGTGAAAATAGTGTATTTTTAACATGTGCATGCTAATGTGATAAAATTAGAGAAAGATAGTGATCAAGGCTAGGTAATGTTGGCACTTACACAACAATTAGGGAGCACATGCATGGAGACAAGATGATGTTTGTTATAGTCAACATGCAAGGTGCCTTTACGTGCCATGATTACAATATTTATGTGCCATTATGATAAATCAAGATCCAAAAGTACTATCACATGAATCATGATCATTGACATTGAAATTGATATATCTGACGTTATGTCGTACATTTTCTAAACACAATTCCTAGCTCTAAACCTAGTGCAATTCCTAGCGCGGTTTCTTTTGAAATTTCTGGCATTATTCCAGGTGTTATACCTGGATCTATACCTAGCACTATGATGGATGTTTTCTAGGTGCAATTCTTGGCTCTATACTTGGCGCTATGTTGGATGTTTTTCCTGTCGAAATTCATGGCACAATTCCTGTCGCTAACCCTGGATTAATATATGGTGCTATGTTATTTAAGACGTTTTTTTGGAGGCTATTCTTGGCATTATATGGGATGTTTTTTGGACGCTAATTGGGACGTTAACTTGGATGCTAATTGGGATGATAGTTGTGAAGCTAATTGGGACGCTAATTGGGACGTTAATTGGGATTCTAATTAGCGTCCAAAATAGCGTCAACTTTTAAAAATGGACTCTAATTAGGATGCTAATTGGGACGCTAATTGGGACGTTATTTGGGACGCTAATTGGGATGCTAATTAGCATCCAAAATAGTGCCAACTTTTAAAAATGGATGCAAATAACGCCATTAAAAGGGCCATCCTGTGGAAAAGCATCCACTTTGTCCAAAAAATGATGAAAAATACACTAAAAGTGGTAGTGGATGCTAAAAAGGAAGCTAAAAGAGACACTAATCACAGGTTTTTGTTGTAGTGAAAAGCACCCTAACCCAAATATTTAATGACCCAACAGCTTATGCCCTGTTTCTCTTGCATTTGAACTTGTCTTTCCTTCTTTTCCATCTTATTGAAATTTTTTATCATAGCATAATCCACCTTTCCATTGCCTGTTGATGAGTTGCTTGGGGGTTATGTCTAGTTCAATACTTTCTACGCACCATTGTGTCAAACGTTCAAGGTGCATGGTGTTGTGAGGATGTTAATATTCTGTATATTAAATATATATTATATGCATGTAAGACAACTGTCATCTATTTACAAGGAAATATTGAGGTTAGTATTGACTCGCACTAAGGGAGACAAGCATGTAATACATGCACGAGAACTCATTCTAATGCACTTTCACAGCTGCAAGCTAGGCACTGATACCCAGGTGGCACCTCACATTGTAGGCACTGCACTTCATCAACTTTGGGTCTTCTCCTTCATGGCATTTATACTCACTTTACCTGCTTCTATAGGTAGGGTTCCCTTTTTATAAATTCATGTAAATAAAAAAATCCCTCCGCATCTTGACAAAACAGAGCTATGTTCCTGTCTGTTGATGGTCAAATCCATTGAATGTGGAATGATATCAGCTCTTCTAAACCAAGGATGGACATCGCTGGAAAATGGCGAAGATTCTCTCATGGAGGCTGATGAAGGATTAATGGACTGGACAAGCGTAGTTAGGTTGTCTTAAATTCATTCCTTAGAAATTGGGTGTCTATTTTGATAAACTCGTATCTATCATTCTAGGATTCATGCGATGTGATGTCCAAGTACATTGATATTTTTATTCATCGTGACCTTTGCTTGAGGCATTATGCAGGGGCCTGTGAATGTTTGGAGAAAGCTGACAAGGCCAACACTGGACAGAAGGAAATAGGAGATGCCCTTTGAACATTGTTTGTCTAAAGGTGGGAGGCCATGGTGAGTTTGTCTGGATCAAATATATTGGTAGGTTTTTATTCATGTTGAAATTGAAAAACACCGATCCTGTAATTTCCTATGATTCTTATGATTTTTGTTGGTATGTTGGAATGAAGGATCCATGCAGATATTCTTATATTCTGATATTTTCACATTACAACATTTTTAATACTGGCTCTTGCAACGGGCGGGAGGCAAAGAGTAAATAAAAGACGTGGCCGCCCCTAATCTATTAAATCGTGAACTATTGAAGGGGAATCCTACCACTCAATCTGGAGCAAGGGAGTTTCCTTTTTACAGGACTATGCAACTACTCACAACAAGTTGCTAGGAGAAAGGTATTTATCGTGTGCATCGGGTGTAAACAACAATCATCAGTACAGAATTGAAATCCTCTACCGTTTCATTTCACACCTATAAAGTTTATTCTCAATTTATTACATCAAAACAAATCTTGAATGATTGATACATAGATGTAAACGTTTAAAGCATTACGTCTTCTTAAATTCAAGTCAAAATATCTCAACGTTTTCTTTAGAATGCTTGCAATTTAGTGTTTCTTCACTTTTTGTACGATGCCATGTAGCAGACTTACCTCAAATAAAAAGCTAAGTTCTTCTCTGTATACTGTACGTTGACCATTATGTTGCCGGTGGTTGACAAAAGATTACCGTCCTCCTTTAAATTACATATAGGAGAAGTGGGTGACAATTTAAAGCAGCCTTCTCTTTGCAGAACCTATAGGACATAGCACAGTCGATTGATAAAGACGGTTTGAGACAACGTGCTAGTGATGAACCTTTATGCACATGCTCAGTAGCTTCCCAGTCAATGCCATATTTGAGACATAAGTACTGCGCCATTGCTATCCCTTCTGAAGAGAATCGTGCCATTCCAGTCCAAAGCTTTACTCCAACTCTGCTCCAATTCTAAGGTTATTCCAGCTCGTTCAAATTCAAGGACAGTTGGAGGAGGCACGGTAAAATACCCAACGTCCTCTCAGCCAAGGTAAGAGACTCAGTGTCCATGCAGCATCTGGTGCAGGAGAGACTTAAAAGCATTGAAGCATACATCTCAATGCAGCAACTCATTTCATCTGCTCCAACTTTGCTCCAATTCTAAGGTTATTCCAGCTCGTTCATATTCATAGATGGTTGGAGGAAGCACGGTGGCACCTGCACTACATTTGCTACATGCAGTGTAGTGCAGATGCATAGATTGTATGTCGTGTCGCATGGAACTTGGGGCAGTCACACTCAAAACCCAAAACCTTGTTAGCATTATTTCTAAAGTATAACATATGTAATCTAAATATCTAATATTTCGAATTAATGCTAGCAAGTTCGGTAGCATTATTACAAAAAACTTGCTATCATTATTACAAAAAACTGTGAAAATTGTAAACTGATGAATTCCTTTACCAATTAATCTAAGTTTCAAAAGGAAAATTACTTGTCTGCCTCATATTGAGGCCAAATAAAACCTCAAAAATTTTGATTTGATGAAATGAAGGTGTCACTTTTTTTTATTGGATGAAAGGTTGGTTTAAAGATTTTGTACATTTAGAACTTTTCTTAAAAGACTACAACAAGTATCGATGCAAGTGCAAAGTATTAAAGAAGGCTGCAAGCCGATTACAATAGTCCTTGTTAGCCTACGACAAGGACTAATAACATACAAATACTGAATACTTTAAAAAAAAAACTCACATTGTGAGGAGAATCTAGCTAATGCTAACACGATATGAAATCCATGAAAATTCATGGAACCATCCAAACTTAGTAATCATATTCATTCTTGGTATAGGCATAAAATACTTCCACAATATGCATGCATGGGCATAGAAAACATGTAACATTCTATAAGGGATCTTGAATCGCCTCTATTATAATCAAACGCACATCTCTTTAATTTTTTCTCCATGTGACGGTTATTTAATCTCCAAACTCCCTCGATCTTATAGTAGAGCAATCACACTACCAGTGGTTATCATTTCAATCTTAATGAAGCACGCCAAATTTTCCATGAAGAATACTTTTTAAATGCCACAATCAAAATGAAGATGAATATTGGTATTATTAACCAACTTGTAAAATCATCAAGATAATATTATATACAGAATTTAAATAAAATTTAATATTCTTTAACGTCTTTTCTAGATTTAAAATATTGAGGAATCATTCCTTCCAACATCTACATCCAATAAAAATGATTGGACAATTTTTTATATTTTCTTTGGTGTAGTGATGAAAAAAATAAGAGGAGAGATGAAAAAAAAGAAGAAGAAGATCTATTTGGTCAAATTTGATAAACTATCCCTTCCAAAAGCTAAGCTATTGGGGGTGGGATATTAAAAATTTACATTAGTTTAGTATGGCATTATGCCGAAAGAGGTTTTAGAGAGGGGTATGTGGTACAAGTGTTTGGAGTGAAGTTCTTAAATTTAAGCACTTTAACAAGAAGTCAATGGTTTAATGGTTTAAGAATCCATTTAAATTTGTGAGAAGTGTGTTAAATTTTTGGAATGGTTTTGCTTTGGCTTTCCCTTGGATCAATAGGTGGTTAACTTAGAGAGTGGGAAAAGGTACTCAAGTTCTTGTTGGGTGGACCCTTTTATTGATGGCGAGGATAAATTTGTATTTTCTTCATATCTTAGATATCTTAGAGATTATTTGGCATAATCATTAGAGGAAATTTGGGGTCTAAAATGCATCTTATAAAAAATGAGTTATCATATAAGAAACCGAGCCAACCATAATTTATTGATGAGTTGGAATTCAAGAACCAATAGAATTTCAATGAAATGAATCAACCAGAATGGTTGACTTGACATATTTGTCATAAAAAAAAACCTTTTTTTTGTTCGTATTTTCAACATATCTCCCTATGTTTTTACTCAAATTTCGAGCATGATCACTTGTTGGATGCAAAATTAAATTCTACATCCAACTAGTACCTACACTACATACTTTTGATGGACCCCATTGCCCCAAAAACAAGATATACATGAAAAAACATGATGATGATGTATTTTTCAAACGTGATGTATGCCATCATCACGTTTTTCATGTATTTCTTATTTTTGGGGCAGTGTGGTCCGCCAAAAGTATGTAGTGTGGGTGCTCGTTGAATGTAGAATTTAATTTTTCATCCAATGAGTGCTCCCACTCAAAACCATCATCATCACAATTTTCAAGTATTTCTTGTTTTTGAGGTAGCAGTGTAACATCCCCGACCCTCCGACCGACGAAGAGGACGCTACCAAGCCATTAACCATCCGGGCAAACTGCCACATGAACATGAACATATATAAAACCGAAATGCGTGAACATAAAACCTACTAAGATGCATAATCATTCACATACACAGCAGAAGAAAACATACATTCATTAGGCATTTAACAGTTCATCATCATTCATTAAACATCAAAAATGATTGCAGAAACGAAATGGTCAAGAATACTTATCTTATAAAGAACTCGTCCCGTAGCCAGTTACGTCGCTGCAACGTTCCACCCAACCATAGGCCAGCGTGCTCTTTAATCTCTCAGCAACGCTGCCACCCCCGAGCTGGGCATGCTTCCCCAAGTAATAAGGAACAAACAGGCTTACACATAGCCAAGGATACATAAAACACAACCAAGCCAACATAGTTGGGTTTATCAGGCCATCAACAGATCAGCCAAGCCAACACAATTGGTTTTGTTAGGCCATCAAGGAGCTGGGAAAAGCTAAATGCTAAGCTGGTGAGCCCATTGAAGAGATAAGGACACCTACACCAAAACTAGCCTGACTTCTAGGATACCCACACACGCCCAACACAAGGAAATCAACCCCTTCTCTACTACACAATTCCTCAGGCCCTGACCTGCCTTCAAGTGCTATTCAGGGATTGTGGAGAAGAAAGCTG
>LPNX010081961.1:712843-790147 GCA_001517045.1 Pseudotsuga menziesii | reverse complement strand
CTTTAAAGGATCATGAAGATTGCAAAGGTCGTTTTATCCACTAGAAAGTGAACGCATGCACCAACTTACACATGGAAAAGATAGCATCCTGATTACACACAATTTTTGTCAATATTGCAAACCATTTGTAGAAATCATTGTGAACTATCTTGAAATCAATGAAACGGACATCACTGTGAAGTGCTAAGTCAGCACGGGATATGTTTAAAATAAACGTGTTGAAAGCTAAAATCNAGGAACAAGCTGGCTGGCATGGTGGAATGTCGACGGCGCCGGTCTGTAGCATACGTGAAACTTGCGGGACCCTAAAAACGGTGTAGGCCCTGTTCATTTTACAGGAACGGAATTAGAACTCCTAATCCCATACGAGAACCGGCCCCCCTATGTGGGTTAGAGCAGAGAGACCTCTCAGGAAGATGCTCTTACCTAACAGTACAACAAAATTCCTAGATGTATGCGAAAGATCAAGAAAATTAGCATGAAACAATGAAATGGATCGATGAGTGGTTGGAGCGAAAAGCCAGTAACAATAACAGGCGTTTTCAATAAATATGAACCCAAGCCATTGATTCAAGGTAAAATGCTTCTGAAAAAACTCATTTAATGATCATAAAACAAAAATAAATTGACAGTGAATTTATTATTCATTTGAATTGCTATATGTTTAGTTTCAATTGTTTAGTTGAATTTGAAATTTTTATTGTGCAACCAGTTCATAATTGTTGTGCAACATGTTCATAATTAATGACCCTCTGTTTTTAATTTTGGGCACTTGATATATTTACTTTAGAGCTGAAATACATATTTACTTTAGAGCTGAAATACAGCTGAAATGCAGAGAAAAGCTGAAATACAAAGAAAATGTGTCTAGAAACAGAAAACATAGAACCTTTTGATTATACAAATTATGCCCTAATGTTTAGTTAATTGTATGAGTTTTAGATGCATTGGACTTTCACTCCAAGGCTAGCATCATCACAGGAAGGCGATGGCCTGGAAAGAAATTGAAAGAATTAAGTATACAGCCATGTACTGCACTATTAAAGAAAGCATATTGTCATCATATCCAGAATAACAGTAAACCAGCTAGAGTATTTACCTTTAAAATTAACGGTTTTCAAACCAAGGTCACATGCAAACATATGTTGGACTATTAAATTTATACAAATAATAGTATATTGGACTATTATAAATTTATACACCAAACATATGTTGGACTATTAAATTTATACAAATAATAGTATATTATTGTTGTACATGTTTGAGTTCAGCTATCTTTTCTGAGACCGCACCATGGATCCCTTGGTGGAGCAGGAAGCCAAATTGGAGCTGATGGATCCCTCACTGGAGCTGAAGAATCTCTTGCAAATCTCTGCAACATTGTAGGTGGAGCAGGAAGCCAAATTGGAGCGGATGGATCTCTGACTGGAGCTGAAGAATCTCTTGCAAATCTCTGCAACATTGTAGTTGAAGAATGTTGAAGAATGTTGAAGAATGCTATTTGTTGTACATGTTTCCATAGCAGTGAGCATTGTGAGCATTGCAATGGCACTAAATGGAGGACATAGAGCAAACATGAAGGTGAGTTCGAACAAATATAGGAATGCAAGTGAGATCAACAGATGAGCTCGAACAAATATCGGAATGCATGGAGTACACGGCGAGCACATAAGGTGAACACATGGACATAAGGTGAACACATGCAGGTGAACATGTGGAACACATCACTACTGCTGTTACTAACATTTTATGTTTCTTAACTAATGCTACAGAAGATAGCATTAGCTTATGGATTATTTGCTACCACGTTCTTCGTGTTTTAACCATAAGTTGAAATATTAAAAAATGAAATTGGCCTCGATTTGAGGCCAAATAAGAGGTCGAATATGTTGATTGGTCAACAGAACGGTGTCTAAGTTATTGATTGGTGAAACCTTAACTTAAATGAAAATAAAGTGCATTGATTAGTGTGTGAAATACAAGATGCATAGAAAACTTTGGTTAACTTTTGGTTAATTATTTGGTTTTCGTGCCAGGACTAATAGAAACGGCGGCAAGCCGAATCATAGAGTCCCTGCAGCCGGGGGCAGGGACTAATAATGAGATGTTTTCATGAGAAAGGAATGCCTATGGTTGGTGAAAAATGAGAACAAATCATTTAACATAATAGTGGATGTAAACACATGATGATGTTATTAAGTGAAGACAAGTGGATCTAAATTAGTGAAATAATTCATTTATTTGAATAATTTCACATAACAAAATAAAAATGTGAATTTATAATGGCTGGTTGACAAGTGGGTATAAGTTTGTGGAATGAATTAATTAAACAAATTAATAATAATAAGACATGACAATGCATTTAAACTTTTATTTTAATGCTTATGAGTGAATGGTGAGTGGATAAGAACTTGTGGAGTGGAGAAATTAATTAAACGCAAAATCATAACATATGTGAATTTTTGAGTGAATGCTAAAAATATATTTGAATTTTTGAAAAAAACTGATGGTGTGGGATATCTTAATGTAGCTTTACTTTTGTTACGTGTGGGAAAAGGGGTAGTTGTATTGTTTATTTTTTTCATGTTTATGCTTATTATAGTATGATTTGAAAAAAATAGTTATAAATTTTTTAAATTAATATGAGAATGGAAAGTTATTAATATACGGTGTATGTTAACTTTATATTTATATAGTGTAATAATGAATTTTTTTAGGGGAAGTTTCTTTACAACTATTTTAGAATATGCTCATTCTATTTCAGTTTTTATTTCATGGATTCTTTGAGCTATATCAGGTTTTGTTGAGCAGCTACTACAGCTACTACAGGATATAAAAGAGTCGCTCCCCTGCTTGAATAAGGTATCTGGGCTCTTGTTATATTCCTTAGGGACATATTTTGACTGATATTATTATTGCTCACTTATGACAGGATTATTGTGGTATTGATACCCAAATGCTTAGTGTATCTCTGGTATACTTGCTGTTATTTATTGATTAAGTATGGTAAGATCTGATATGTAGTGATTTTATATTTGATATGCTGGCCCAGGGGGGTTTGTATGTTTACTGATGATGTACAAGGTTCTTTTGATTCAATGAATACCAAGGAACTGATTTTTTTTCGACTGAAAAAAATAAAAAAATTAGTGTAATAATGAATTATTTAGATAATGTTTTTTTAGGTTATTATACTTTTTCATTTAGAAAGAATTTTCGCTTTACACGTTGTTGGTGACTCAGAAAAATGGATTTACAAATTATCTTTATTTGGACGCTTTCATGAATCTTTTCATTTTGTTCACTTTTTACATGCTTACGAGGAATACAACAAGGAAGCAAAGGCTCTATCTAAAAGAGCTTTGGATTATGAAGAAGAGGTTCTCTATTATGATGACTATTGCAAGTCCTCTCCAAGGTTTTTATGTGTTGTCAAATTTATTAGAAAACTATCATGTTTTATCATCTTTTTTTTTGGTGTTGAAATATTGAAATTAAGATTTGTTGGATTGTTTTTTTTTCATAGAACGGGTTTTGTAAGTCACTCTATAGGCTTATGCTAGTTTTTGGATTATATGTTTTGGTCTTTATGTTTGTTGAAAAATGTGAATGTATTAGTTGATTAGTTATTCTAGTTTTGAGGCGTAGCTTTTTTTTTTACAGTTATTGTTTATATGGGTTTGTAGAAGATTTCAAGCTCTAGAAGTTTTTTTGAGTTGAAAAATGAACTTTAATATTTTGCATATTTTGATTTATTTATTTGAAAAATGAATCACAAAATACATTTTTTTAGATAAAAAGGAAGAAGTTGTTATATAATTAGTTTTGAGAAACAGAAAAATGTTAATGTTTTGTTGCGTAAAAACAATTCAAGAGAGAAATGAATATGATATTGGAAGGAAGGGAGTCACTATTATTCAAAATGAAGAAGAATTAACATAATTAACATAAGAATACTTTTCATTGAACTCAAATTTATTATTTTTTATATACTTATAAGTAATCTATAATATTTTGTATTTTAGGTTTTATTAAAAATTTAGGAAATTTTTATTATGGTTTGATGTAGGAATTTTTGGATATTTCAAAATGACATTTTCTACATATATAATAGGTTATAGTGTAATTGATCTTTAATCAAAATTATTTAAATTTTGAATTAAATTTGAATTATATGTTTTTTTAATGTATATGATCTAGGTCGTGCCTACGTGCACGCGCCAACTGCTAGGTGGATCATTATATAAATATTTTAAATAATTTAAGTGTGTGTGTGTGTTTCATAATTATTATTAAACAAGAGTCACATAATAGCAAAGAATGGAAGTAATGCAGAAGAAGTTGAACAATGGAAAATAACTTAGTTGCGAATTGAAGCGTAGATGATATACAAGACATTGTATTGAACATATTAAGAGCATATACAAAGAATTGAAGCTACAAAGAAGAAGACATACAAGCAAGGAACGAGAGAATCATATGAAGTATATGACAAACATAGCAACAATTAATTCATGTAAGCAGAATAAAGTTGCCAATTGGCATAAAGGTCATATACAACTATTTGCATGTATTTTGAATCTATCTAAAATAAACGACAACAATGAATCCATATAAAATAGCATCGGACATAGTCAAGTACGAGAAAGAGAAGAAAGAACAATGATATCATTGATATGAAGCAAAAATATAACAAGTATATATATTGAATTCAAGCTGCAAAAATCAACTCATGTGAGAATCAAATATATCGAATTCAAGGTGCACTACATATTGAATTGAAGCACATTAATGAATCCAAGTAGAGTTATCAAGCATACAGCATATGCCAAGAAAATATACTGAATTCAATCCATGTAGATCAACACATAGAAGAAAAACAAAGTTGAAAAGTCATATAAATATATTTATATATATAACAACGGAAGAGAAGTTGAAAAGTTTCAATAGTCAAATTAGGTCTATCATATCAAAAAGATATTTTGTATTGCAATTGTAACTATAAACTTCAAAATGAGCAAAATTGAAACAATGACGCTTTGCAAGATGAACAATGTGCAAATAGTGCCAAAATTTTCATTAAAAAAAGTAATGCTCACATATATGTAGTGTGCTTTGTTTGCAATCTATGCAATTTGCCAAGGCATACAACATTGGTTGGTTGCAGCTATTGCAAAATAAAGGTGAGAAGAAATTCTTTGTTTTCGATGTTGCTTACACATATAAATTGGCAAAAGGGAAAAATTGTAAAATCTATGAGGTTGTTGCAACATAGCAGAAAAAAGAAGGATAAGAGCCATTGGTTTAAAACCTAGAAAATTGGTATGAACACTCATGAACAAGGATTTCAACATATAAGATTTTAAATCTACAATATAAAGTTTGACGTTTTCAAACTATATAAATAGATTTCTAAGAGCTCTAACCATTGTTAAGTGCTATTTTAAAATGACAGACAAGAGTGTCATGTGCAAATGCCTTGACTATATTGTGCTAGCGAGAAACATAAGTTGCGCTTGCATTTCAGGTTGTGTAAAGTGAATGCTAAAATAACATAAAGCAGTGGGAAAAGATATCAACAGTTGCATAAACTACCAACCATGCATATAGTTGGTTGCAATTAGACTAAAATAATAATGCATAATAGAATTGTATTATACTGAAAAGCAAATGCACAATAATATGGTTGAGACAACTATTCCAAAGAAAAAAGAAGAACAATGTTATCTAATTCTCAGAAATCATGAACTTAGATCAGTTGAGCACACATAACAAATTTGCTAGGACCACCGAGGGCCAAAGCTTTGAAAAGTTCTATAACATAGCCTTTCACATATTAAATTACATTCATGTAAGCAAAATAAAGTTTCCAATTGGCCCTAAAGCTCACATACAACTATTTGTATGTATTTTGACAAAGAAAAGTTGTAGCTATCAATTTTAATATGCAAATATCAATGCAAGCACAATGATATAGTTGATATAAAAGCATAATATGAGCCATATATAATTTTAATATGCAAACAACAATGCAAGCACAGTGACTCTGTTGATATAAAAGTATAATATGAGGCATATAATGCATTGAAGCTATGAAAAGCAACTGAAAGTCTTGAATTTGCATAAATCCATATAAAAAATATTTGTATATATCTTAACGAAATATAATTTTCAAAAATTTGCAAACCCAAATTAATTCGATTGGCTCATGTATGAAATTCAAAATTAACCATTTTGCAACATGTATAGGATGGAAACATGTAATATCCCGATTTTGACCCCATTTTTAGTAAAATTGTACATGATGTAAATATTGTTATTAAATCATGGTGTGGAGCTCAAGGAAAAGGCCCCACCATCGATTTAGCATTTTATGTATAGGCAATTAAAATCGATACCTATGGCTATTGTGCTAGCCAGGCATAGTATAAAATGAGACATCATGTAAATATGCAATTTAATAAAATACCCACACTAGCTATGTAATGCAACAAAGAGACGGGGGCATGATTTCACAAGGAATAGGGAGGGAAATTATTCAAACCCTTGATCCAATAGTGTTAAGCCAAATGTCATTGGGAGAACCCATAAAGCTCTCAACTACCCATATTTCCTTTTGTTCCCAATCATCGACAGTTTGCATTACAGGTTATTCAATGGTTCTTTGTCACTCACTGCACAACAACAAATGGAGCAGTCTCATGTTACATTTATCACTCCATTCAACTACTTTTAGTGGAAGGCCAAGATGGTAATCCAACTAAGATCCATAGGTCTCTAGAAAGTTACCACGGGGACAAAAAATGAGCCAAACTCAGGTATTGATAAGTCCAAGTTTTTTAACAGAATGGATGAAGTGTTTGGGATGCTATGGCTCATCATTTTGAGAGGCCTCCTATCTCATGTTGACAGTCTCACAAATCCAAATGAAGTGTGGATAAAGCTTAAGTCTTTGTTTGGGAAGACTGCTGAACTGAGAGGCCATCAACTTGAAAATGAGTTGATCACTTTGAACCCAACTCATTTTGAGATGACCGAAGACTTTTTCATCAAGTTCAAATCCATGGAAGAGCAGTTGACCTGAATATTCAATGTTTTTTTTGACATTTCACTTAGGAAATCTGATAGTTCGAAACTGGAGAATGTCATTTTTGGCATACTTCATGGAGTCTTTGACTCAAGAAAAAGACAAGTTGGTTCAAATAGGTACCATCAAATCTACCAAGGACCAATATATTGTAGTAGGTGATTCAAAGCAAGCAGAGGGAAAGAATAATCCCAAATATTTGAATCAACAGTAAAAGAATAAGGACAAAGAGAAGCCCAAAAATTCTGATGGGGTTTCGAATCCTAGCAAGAACAAATGGAAGAAGAAAGATAAGATCAAATGCACTTACTATCACAAGGTTTGGTACCCTGATAGTGCGTGCATGACGAAAATAATTAACATGATGGTGAAAATACTTGAGAAGAACAACATTCCCCTTCTAGATGGAGCAAAGAAGAAGGATGGAGGTTCAAATTCTGAAAACAAGAAGAGATGCCATGCACTGGTTATTGGATCTTCTGGATATTCCTCCTTCATTATATATTCAGGTTCCCCAAGGCACATATCTTCTTCATAAGAATCCTTCTTATCCCTACATCCATACAATGTTCCATCCATCCTCATGGGCGATGACTCAGAGATTCCAACCAAAGGGATTGGCAGGATCAATCTTGACAATGGGTACTTCAACAATGTGTTGTTTATGCCTGATCTTACAACAAAACTACTCTCTATCTATAAAATTGCACCACAATTTTGGCTGAGTGACATTCATTCAAGATGATGTGGAAATTTCATAAATTTCTACAGGCAAAATGGTTATAGTGGGTATTGCAGATCATGAGTCAAGGATGTACACGTTTTCACACTTTCTTCCTTACTCCTCAGGGAATGCGCTCCTGTCACATGCCAATGAGATCAGAAAGCTATTGCATGAAATTTTTGGACACCTAAACTAAACATATCTTCAATATTTGTGCAAATAAAATATGTTTGAAGGACTTCCAAGCGTCAAATTTTCTAAAGGCTCATGCTAGGGATGCATTTTTGGGAAGCATGCACAACACAAGTATGGCAAAGGGGAGGAAAGAAGGGTTATTCAAGTGCTTGAATTTATCCATTTAGATCTGATAGGACCTCTTCCCACATATCCTATGGAAAATCAAGGTATGTCTTAACATTCATAGATGATTTTTCAATATATTGTTGGGTGTTTTTCCTCAAGCTGAAATCTGAAGTGTATGAGATATTCAAAGCTTTCAAAGATTATGTTGAGAACTTTGGTGGGAAGAAGATAAATGTCTTAAGGAATTATAATGACAAGGAATATGTCAATAATCATGTACAACATCTATGTGAATATAATTAAATTCAAATGCAACATTCAATGCCTTACACAACACAACAAAATGGTGTGACAGAGTGCAATAATAGAGCATTGAAAGAGATGGCCACATGCATGTTGGAGGCTAATTTGTCTCCTAATATATGGGATGAGGACATAAATTTTGATTCATATGTTTAGAAAAAATTTCCACACAAAGCATTGGAATACAAAACTCCATTTTAGGCTTGGATAGGTCACACGCACGATGTGTCTCATCTCGGGGTCTTTGGCTTAAAGGCACGAGCTAGAATTCCTCCAAAGAAAAGAAAATCCTTGCAACCTCAAATAAAGGATTCCATAATGGTTGGATATTCTGAAGATGAAAAGGGTTATAATCTATTTTATCCCTCATCTCATAAAACATTCATTTAGAGAAGTGTACAGTTTGAAGAAGATCATATGTAAGAGGTTGAACTAGAAGAGGGGGGTTGCTCACACCCTCCACTCAATGATGATGTAAGTGATGTTCCTATTTCTGATTTTTCTGATTCTGATATGGAATATTAATATAATGACATTAATATGCATATCATGACTCTCCCACAAGGACAAAATGGGCTAATAAAACCATACAAACAGTTGGTGATCTTGTAGGAGATCTCAATTGCACAATGCTTTCTCCACTTGTGATCCAAATATTCCAGAGAGGTGTTTTCTAATGGTTGGATATTATCCACAGTGATATGAAGAAGCATCACATGACCCAAGATGGAAAGCATCCATGCAAGAAGAGTTCAAGTCTTTGCAAGACAATGAAACTTGGGAGTTGGTTCCTCTACCTTCCAAGAGGGAACTAGTGCAATGTAAGTAAGTTTATAGGACCAAGATGGATGCTAATGGTTCATATGTGAAGTATAAGGAAATATTGTTTGTCAAAGGCTTCTCTCAATTCCATGGAGTATACCATACAAAGACATTTGCACCGGTGGAAAAGATGTACTCAATCAGGCTAGTTTTGGCCATTGTTGCATCTAAGCGATGGGAGGTGCACCATATAGATGTGAAGAGTGATTTTGTTCATGGTGACCTTCATGAGGAGATTTTTATGCAGAATTATAAAGGTTTCTTTCATGATCCTTCACTTTTTTGTAGGTTGAATAAGTCTCTCTATGGCCTCAAGCAAGCTCCAATAGCTTGGTATGCCAACATGGACAACATTCTTCTCTCACAAGGATTTGAAATATGAAAATATGATCCTAATGTGTATTTTCAGAATTTATATGACTCTATTCTGATAATTGTACTATATTTTCATGATATTTTGATCAATGGAAGTTGCATTTCTTGTGCAGGTTCAATTAATTCTTCATTTCACAATGCATTTTCAATGGTTGGCCTAGGATTGTTGGAACAATTTATTGGCTTGGAGATTGAGCAATATGATGTAGGTACCAAGTTCATCCAATCAAAGTATGATTCAGACCTTTTATTAAATTTCAAAATGGCTACATGTAAATCATATAAGTGTCCCTTCCTTTCAGTAGTAAAACTAGGTGATTTTAGTTCATCTCCATCGGTGCACAACTCGTTTTATAGACAACTAGTTGGGAGCTTGTTCTATCTTACAAAATCTCGATATAATTTGGATTATGCAGTAGGTATTGTTTATAGGTATATTCAAGAGCCTCATTAGATCCATTGGAAAGCTGCTAAAAGGATATTGCATTATGTTCAAGGAACCAAACACTTTGGGATACACTAGACAGCTAGTTCTCCACTAGAACCAGTAGGATTTACTGATTCTGATTTGGCTGAAGATTCCATTGAAAGGAATCGCACTTCAGGTTATGTATCCATGATTGGAAATGATATTATTTTTTTTCAAGTAAGAAACAACACACTATTTCCTTATCATCAGTTGAGGCAGAGTACGGAGGAGTAGTGAATGCAGGTACAAAATGTGTGTGGTTGTAAGGAATTCTTGGAGAACTTGGTTTTGCATTTGATTCACCCACTGTCATTTGGTATTACAGTAAAAGTGAAATAAATATATCCATAGATCTACGATAGAGACAGAGGACCAAGTACATTGAGATCCACATGCACTACATCAGGATCTTAGTGCATGACCATGTGATATCATTGCAGTATTGCCCATATGCATATCAAACTGCTGACATCTTCACCAAGATATTCATAGAGAATACATTCACCTATATTAGATCAATCCTTAGGGTGGATGACACATGGTGATGATAGATATTAATTTTCATATTTTTCTCCATATCCATTTTAGAGGGGAGGTTTTATTCCCATGTGGTTTTCCTTCTTACCTTGGTTATATGGACTAATAAAATTTTGTAAGAGGTGACTTGAGCCTTAGTTGCCAAGGCCTAATTTTGATTTGGTTACACAAATTCAAGATTAAGGGGGGTGTTAGAACATAATACCACCTAGTACCACAGTCAAAATATCACTTAGGACCATAATCTCATTCATTTTCACTTATGATAGATCATCCAAACTTGGCTTCTGGTGTCTTCCTAAGGTTGTTGGGGGTTTTGGACCATTAAATGCACCTAGGGCCCTCATTTTGGTCAAATAGGAGCTAAGGTTCCCTCATTAATGACCCTTTTATCCCTTTGTGCACTCCCACTCCTTAAAACATGGATCTAGGTTGACAAGGGGAGCCTATGCATTGCATTTTGGTGTTTTTGGCTCTTTTGGACCATTTATGACTACATATAGCCACTCCCACTCAGCCATGCACTCCACCACGCCTGCTCTACCCTCATTTATGACCAAGAATGCTTCCCCAACATTCACATAGTCATTTGTGATTGTTTGAGGTGATTTGGGAGCCTATTGGTCCACCAAGGGGGGCTTTGAGGTCTAATGTAAGCTTGTCACTTGTATGCCACCAATTTTCCTCCAAAGACTAGCGATTTTCTCCTAATGTAATATAATTATGTTCCATACATATTTACATGTTGTAATACAATCAAAATCAGTGCTATTGACACCCTCTCTATGTGTTTTTTTGCTTCTTTCACACTATTTTAGCATATTTTTGTCAAATTATTGTATTGTGAGGATTCCTTTGGATAGTAGATCCTGTTGTGGCTATAATTTGACATTGTTTGTAGTGAATGTAAAAAGAGCATGAAAGGAAAATTTCTGCAAGTGGAAAACTATTAACAATATGATTTTGGAGTAATTTTTATAGTTGATTGTTGCAACTGTTGGGAAGTATTGATGTAGATGTGTAAGCTTCATTGTGAAATTCATTTTTTTGTCATATATTTCAAGGATACACTCTAGGAAATGCTCATATATCCATAGTAATTTGTTTTGTTTGCAAGCTGTAAATATGTCTAAAACATGCTTATAATAAAATAGGAGAAAATCATTAGCCTTTGGAGGAAAATTGGATGCATGCATGTGGAAGGCTTAGATTGGACCTCAAACCCCCCTAGGTGGACCAATGAGATCCCAAACCACCTCAAACGGTCACGAATGGCCATTTGAGCATGGCTGAATCATGATAGGTCATAAATGAGGGTACGATAGGCATGTTGGAGTGCATGGGTGAGTGGAAGTGGCTCTAGGTAGCAATAAAAGGTCCAAAAGAGCCAAAAACACCCAAATACCATGCATGGGCGCCTCTAGTCAACCAATTTCCCTATTTTAAGGAGTGGGGGTGAATCAAGGGCTGAAAAGTCATAAATGAGGGTGCACATGTCTCTAGAATGGTCAAATGAGAGTGCATGGGTGCATTAATGAGTCCAAAACACCAAATACCTTGCTAGACCAACATAACCAAGGTTTGGACCACATGACATGGGTGTAAAACAAATGAAAGTGTTTCCTAGGTGTATGTGACCATGGTACTAGGTGGTATGATGCTATAAAACACCCCATTAATTTCAGTGATAACCATGTGTCACCTAGTCCAAGAAGTGATATCATATAGGTGAATGTCTTCTCTATGAAGATCTTTGTGAAAGTGTCAACAATTTTCTCTACAGATGGGAAATATTGCAACAATATTACCTACTCATGCACCAAGCTCTAGATGTAGTGCATGTGTATCTCAATGTGCTTGGTCCTCTGTCTTTGTACTGGATCAGTGGAAATATTGATTGCACTTTGATTGTCACACCAAATTATAGTGGGTGAATCAAATGCAAATCCAAGCTCTCCAAGAATGCCTTGCAACCACACACATTGTGTAGTTGCATTCACTGCTCCTTTGTACTCTGCCTTAGTTGATGAAAGGGATAGATTGTGTTGTTTATTACTTCTCCAGAACGTGGGACCATGTGCAAGCATTAATACATAACCTAAAATGGACCTTCTATCAATAGAATCTATATCCCAATCAAAATAAGTAAATCCAACTAGTTCTAGTGGAGAACTAGCAGCATAGTGTATCCCGAAGTGTTTGGTTCCTTACACATAATGAAAGATCATTTTTCATCCTTCCAATTGATCTCATGAGGCTCCCGCGTATATATTGCAACAATACCTACTCACCACCTACTGCATAAGCCAAATCAGATCGAGAGTGTGTGAGGTACAACAAGCTCCCAACTAGTTTCCTATACAACGAGTTGTTCACCAATGGAGATGAACTGAAATCACCTAGTTTCACTCCCGAAAGGAAGGTACACTTGGAATACTTACATTCATCCATTTTGAACTTCAGTAATAGGTATAAAGAATAATTTTATTGGATGACCTTTATCCTTGCATCATATTTATCAATCTCCAAGCCAAGAAATTCTTTCAACAATCGAAGGTTAGTCATTGAAAACTCACTATGCAAAGAAGACTTAATTGAACCTATATCATCAATGAAACTTCAAATAATCAAAATATGATCAACATACAGTACTATAACCTACAATGAATCACCTATATGCTGCAAATATACAATGGGATCGTGTTTGCATCTCTCAAAGCCTAGTGAAAGAATAAATTTGTCCATCTTGGCATACCAAGCCCTGGGGGCTTTCTTAAGGCCATAGAGATACTTATTCAACCTGCAAACAATTGAAGGATCATGAATGAAAAATTTAGGCTTCTACATATAAATATCATGATGAAGGTCACCATGAAGGTTTTATCACTCCTGGAAACTCCTCTAGGTTGCAGCTCGAGGATGCCTGGTAACTTAAATGTTTTTATGGTTTTTCTAACTAGATTAAGTCAGGTGACCTATAAGAACTTACACTCTCAAGGCATGCACAAAAATCAATAAAAGATAAGGATTCTAACTACCATTGTTCAGAGGTTGGATAATAGGGTGAAAATATGGAGAACTTACTATGCTGGCAGATTCATACATAAAACAATTACATATAAATGCCTAATCATAACAAGGAAAATTAATTTCCATTCAACTCATTAACAGATAGATAGGATGACAGCTATCATACATTGAATAAGTGATTAAAACTAAACGAGACATTTAGGCACAAGCATAGAGTAGATAAGATATGGAAGCTGAACATATGATAGCAAAAGAGCTTATATTAGGTCATCAATAATATGAAAAGCTTGATAATAATAATGGTCAACAGGTCCCCTAAGTCGAACCCTTGTTTCAAATAAGTCTTAGGCTTTATAGCCTTTACAAAAATATTCAGATCCTGAAAAATTGAATCTGTTTTACTAAAAATAGGCTAAAATTAATATTTTTTGCAAAATTAGGTCAGAAACCCTAATTTAACTACTAGTCTATCTAAATTGAACTCTTGTTCACTCATAGAACCTTTTGATGACTGCAGTGAGTACTAAAGTAGAGCTGTAACCTATCATCTGATAGAAAATACACTGCTGGTAAAAAATAGGTAGGGTTTGTGACTCTTTTCTCCTTGATTGTATCCTAAAAAACATGAACAAACCTCCTCCAATGGTGTTTATCAGCAAATTTCATCCTTATATTCCAATCCTAAGATAGTTATATTCGACAAAACTAGTTCTGTGTGCCAAAACATCTTTCTGCACCCTTTTCTGCTTTTGGTGGTTAAGGAAGCCAAATCCTGGGTCTAATGAAAGCTCTACTTTCTGTGGCTAATGAACCATTGTTGCGTCTGCCTAAGCCACCGAAAGCCCTGTTTCTGCAAAAATGTAATCATCCTCCCAATCATCCCTTTTCAGTTCTGTTGTTTATCTTCTGGCATTCCTTCAGCTTGCATAAGGTTTGGAAAAACATCTACATCCCAGGATGCCTTTGGATTATGAAGGCTCACTGCTTCCTCAACTAGGGTTTCTAGTGCAAAGTGAGTTTGACAGCTAGGGTTTGATTTGGAATTCTTCACCTGTAGCCTCAAAATCCTGATCATCTTGTACAACCTAGTATTTTCCTGCATATATCTTAGATTTCTCCTTTTTAGCATGATATACATCCCTCTCATCTCCAGAACAGAATTGTGCAACTCCTTATTTCTCTTGGTTAATATTTCATTATTTCTTTTTATCTCCCTGTCCATGACCTCTAGTTCATGTATTTTCCCTAGTAGTTGGCTGAGCCTCGGAGAGGTCTCTACTATTGGTTCATCCTGCCCTTCCTTTGGTGTTGGTGAAGAAAACTCTTCATTTTCTGCTAGAACCTATTCTGTTAGGTCAACTTCTTCCTCCCTCTCTTCTTCAGAATCTGAGTAGGGTAAGTTTAGAATGTTTTCACTTCGTGCTGGGACCTCCTTCTCTTTTCCACTAAAGTCTAGGGTTATTTTATCTTGGTTGGTTTTAGTAGTGGGAGAAGTCTGATCCACTGTTACAGGTGTGATAACCCCCCTTTTCCTTTTTCCACTCCTTGGGGTGGTGGATTTCTTGGAAGGGGACTTTCCTTTATCTTCTGGCTGTAGGTTTGTTTCAAATTCATTCAAGAATAGAAAATATGTCCAGGCCATATTTCTCCTTTGCAACAATTCTTGGACAATAAGTTGTATTAGGCCATGGTGAGATAATCTTCCTGCGATTTTGGTGGGATGGGCCTTCACTTGGTGTGCCATCTTTGTTAAGCTCTTGTGGAGGTATAAGGGTAGGTTTAAGGGGCTCCTTCCTGTAAAATGGCTCATCAGCTTGAAGTGATATATCATGGACCTGTTGTACCTGTCTTCACAGGTAATATACACCAAAATTTCATTCAGTAATTGGTGCCACCTCTCCTCTAGCCAGGTGGATGGAACACTCTTATTCCATACAATATCTATGTGTTCAGGTTTTAAATATGATCTGAAATCCACATCTTTAGTAATGGTAGTCTTAAACCACTTCTTGTTCTTGGGAGTTCTATCACCTCTGCAATTAGGGTTTCATCCACTAAGAATTCTTCCTTGCCTATCAGTGCCTTGGAGCCATCAAAAGAAAGGGCAAATGCTTCTGCAACCTACTGGTGTGAACCTTGGATTTTCTCACAAAATTTGTAATAGCCTGCATCTTTGAAGAACTGACAGACTTCTGGATGTGATACTAGGTAGCTGATATCTCCTAGTTCCTGCTTGAGAGCGGGTCCTCTTTTCTTCATCCCTAAATTGTACTTCTGAGTACCTGCAAAAATCAAAAATCAAATTCTGTGGAAGAGGTTAGCGGGCTGGTTTTCAGAGATGGCCTCGAGTAGTAAGGATGCATGCAACAAATGTGGAGTGTACTGAAGGTATGGCGCTGATTCTGAGGGGTTAACCACTTGATAGGTGCTTGAGTGAGATGATGATAGATTCTAGTGATATCTACAAGACATAAATCCTAGTAATCATTTTTAAGTTGAACCTGGCATTTCGTGAAGGTTTACTGCAGTCATGGGACAGATGGAGGGTAGGCTAGGGTTTTAGATTTCCATCAGTTATGTCAGAATAATAACGACCTCTTAACCATCAATTGATGTTTCACTGTAGTTCCCCGGTCTTTTCGATGGTTAAAATAAATTAATTATGATATGCCTCATGTTGACAAGTCTGATCTTGATGGGCAGATAAGAGTTTTCCCTTTTCGTCCCTTTCGGAAGTTAAGAGCGCTTAGGGTTTAATTCATTAACTGTCAAAAGCGGTGCGAAAGCGGGGCCAATGAACCGCTGGTCCATTCACCTAAGCCACCGAAATTTTCCCTTTCCAAAAATGTATTTCATTTGCTTTCAGTGGTTAAGGTCTTCCTGGAAACACTCGCTAAGTTGCCGAAAACAAGGATTTTCAATGGCTAATGAGCTGTTGGAAAGCTCGCCTAAGCCCTCGAAAGTCCTTTTTCCAAATTTTCATAAAAACGTGATCAACAGGATTTCAGTGGTTAACATGGTCCTGCATTAAAAATGTTAGCTGCCGAAAGGTGAGCTTTTCGGTGGCTAATGAGTTGTTGAGAATCTCGCCTAAGCCATTGAAAGCTAAAAGTTTCAATTTTATTGAAAAACAGAACATTAGATATCCAAAATTTGTTAGTCACCCAAACATATTTCATAATATGCCCTGAAATATTCATCACTATGCAAAAAATAAATTATCTGAGTGGACCTATTGAAAATTAATTTATTTAGGGGATAACATCTGACGCCTACTCGGGGATGGGAACCTCCCTGTGAGGTCCCAAGAACCCCAGACCAAATTCCTTTCTTGTAAAAAAAACATTTAACCTATCCTCTAGTGTTCCATTGGGCATGGAGTCATTTGTCTTTTATAACTGATCCCCTGCAATCTACCTATAGCCCACCTTGCTTATTCACGAAAAAAACTGAAAATGACCTAGCTTCTCATATTAAGAGCTTATTTTCCTATCTACTCCTACTCCTGATTATAATCAGTAGAGTCTTATTATCAAGTGACATCATGCTTCCAATGAAGACATGTTAGAAGCTGATCTGCTAAACTTATCCTTGATCTTGACCCAAAAAATAAATGAAACCCTAGCATGCAACAATGTAGTTTCAAAGGGTGACAAAACCAGCTATCATCTGACAAAAATATTTTGATATCTATGCTGCTCATAAGTTCCAGATAGTTAGCAACAGGGTCATAAAAGCCAACAGGAAATACCTTTTTATGCTGCTGATCTTTTCCTCCACTGATTTCAATGTTGAATGTGGACTGCTCAACCTTTGTCTGATAAAAATGCAAGCTTAACAGCTGATCTGAACCTTTCTACTCCCCTTCACGTAATCTGAATTCATCATGATGATATGATGGCTTATCACAGCTAACAATTTCCTCTTCCACACTAATATATTTGCAGGATATATCAAAACTAAAAATATCTTTATTGGACTTTTGAGAAGCAGATTCGTAACAAGCATCTATCACAACATGCACACATTTTTTATCATCTCTTAGTTCCTTGTCATAATTTGAAGCAACATATTCATAAGGAGAAAGAAGATCTTCCTTATGTTCTAGCTGGAGATTAGACAGTTTCTGAAAATCTTGTTCCTCATGGTTACTGCAGCATCCCTTGATCTGCAAATCTGGAAACTGTGAGCTAGCCTTACTGATTTCAATGGTCATTTGACGAGTAGAAAGTTGATCATTTCCATGTGTAGTTAAAGAAATCAATTTCTCAGATTCACAACAATCAGATTTAATGATGGTAGGAAAACATTCAACTCCTTTATAATTCATTTCTAGTTCATGTTGATTACAAAGTGCATCATCTTGAAGATTCTTGAAGGACTGCTGCATATTGTGAGGGAGAGATCTATCTCTATTTACATCTTCAGCCTTATGATGTAATTCATATTTATCACAGCAATTACCAAATACAAGCTCATCTGAAAAATACCTTTTGTAGTGCTCAGTGAATGCTCGGTGAAAATCCTTCAATGATGAAATGCTCGAAGGAGGTAAAGAAAAATACCACTGATGTGCATCACCATACAATGAATACATGAACATATTCATGCTACTAATCTAATAGATCCATGCATTCGTGAAACTTGAGGAGGTGTTCTGCAAGATTATCTTCTTTCTCCTTTTTGAGGACAGGTAGAAAATCCCCTCATTCAGACATATCAGGTATTGGATGTGGGAAACCACGATCTGAAGAGAAGTCAAGAGGTGCAAACCTCTGAGCCAAAAGAGCAGCAAATGATTTTGACATCTTAATATTGTGGAGTCACCATTGAATTTGTCCTTCATGGAGTCACCAGGGATGAGATCTTCACAAGCAGTAGTGCTTGAAGATTCCTCAACCCTAATTTTTTTTGATTTACTTATAAAATTCTGATAATTATATGTTTCAACAGAAAGATATTGAGATGGAGGTCTATTTGATATAACAATAGAAATACCTCTTGAAATAACTGATGTGGCTTCCCTTGTAGCTCTAGAGTTCTGTTTGAGTGAAGCCCTAGCTCTTCTTAGAATCTCTTTTGGATCTGAAATAGGTGTTACTGGTGGCCCTTGAGGGTTTTATCTAGTACTTGGTATTCTTGAACCCACCTTATTCCAATGGAGTCACTAGATACATGATGACAACCAGAATAATCTCCAGACTTTTTATATCATCAAAGTAGGATCTATGTCTTCTCCCAGGGAAGTTGACCTTCAGTTTCCTCTCCCCAGCAACAACGCCAATTTGTTATCACTCCAGGAAACTCCTCTAGGTTGCAGCTCAAGGATTCCTGGTAACTTAAATGTTTTTATGGTTTTTCTAACTGGATCAAGTCAGGTGACCTACGAGACCTTACACTCTCAAGGCATGCATAAAACTCAATCAAAGATAAGGCTTCTAACTACCACTATTTAGAGGTTGGATAATAGGGTGAAAAGATGGAGAACTTACTATGCTGGCAGATTCATACATAAAACAATTACATATAAATGCATAATCATAACAAGGAAAAGTACTTTCCATTCAACTCATCAACATATAGATAGGATGACACCTATCTGACGTTGAATAACATGAATAAAACTGAATCAGACATTCAGGCACAAGCACAGAATAGATAAAATATGGAAGTTGAACATATGATAGCAAAAGAGCTTATATTAGGTCATGAATAATATGAGAAGCTTGATAATAATAATAATGGTCTATAGGTCCTCGAAGTCGAACCCTTGTTTCAAATAAGTCTTAGGCTTTATAGCCTTTACAAAAATATTCAGATCCTGAAAAATTAGATCTGTTTTACTAAAAATAGGCTAAAATTAATGTTTTTTGCAAAATTAGGTAAAAAACCCTAATTTAACTACTAGTCTATCTAGCTTGAACTCTTGTTCACTCATATAAACTTTTGATGACTGCAGTGAGAACTGAAGTAGAGCTGTAACCTGTCATCTGATAGATAAGCCACTGCTGGTAAAAAACAGGTAGGGTTTGTGACTCTTTTCTCCTTGATTGTATCCTCAAAAACTGGAATAGACATCCTCCAATGGTGTTTATCAACAAATTTCATCCTTATATTTCATCCTTGAGATAGTTATATTCGAAAAAACTAGTTCTGTGTGCCAAAACATGTTTCTGCACCCTTTTCTGCTTTCGGCGGTTAAGGAAGCCAAATCCTGGGTCTGTTAGCTGCTGAAAGCTTTGCTTTCGATGGCTAATGAACTACTGATGTGTCCGCCTAAGCCACCGAAAGCCTTGTTTTTTCAAAAATGTAATCACCCTCCCAATCATCCCTTTTCAGCTTTGCTGTTTATCTTTTGGCATTCCTTTAGCCTGCATAAGGTTTGGAGAAACAACTACATCCTGGGCTGCCTCTGGATTCTGAAGGCTCACTTCTGCCTCAGCTAGGGTTTCTAGTGAAAATTGAGTCTAAGAGCTAGTGTTTGATCTGGAATTCATTAGCTGCAACCTTAGAAGCCTGATCATCCTGTACAACATGGTGTTGTCCTACATATATCTTATATTTCTCCTTTTCAGCATGATATACATCCCTCTCATCTTCAGAACAGAATTGTGCAACTCCTTATTTCTTTTGGTTAATATTTCATTATTTATTTTTATCTCCCTGTCCAGGACCTCTAGTTCATGTATTTTCCCTAGTAGTTGGTTGACCCTCTAAGACCTAGGTTTGCTCGAGGAGGTCCCTGATATTGGTTAATCCTACCCTACCTTTGGTGTTGGTGAAGAAAACTCTTCATTTTCTGCTACAACCTATTCTGTAAGGTCAACTTCTTCCTCCCTCTCTTCTTCAGAGTCTGAGTAGGGTAAGTTTTGAATATTTTCACTTCGTGCTGGGACCTCCTTCTCTTTTCCATTGAAGTCTAGGGTTCTTTTAGCTTGGTTGGTTTTAGCAGTGGGAGAAGGCTGATCCACTGTTACAGGTGAGATAGCCCTCCTTTTCCTTTTTCCACTCCTTGGGGTGGTGGATTTCTTGGAAGGGGAATTTCCTTTATCTTCTGAATGTAGGCATGTTTCAAATTCATTATAGAATAGAAAATATGTCCAGGCCATATTTCTCCTTTGCAACAATTCTTGGACAATAAGTTGTATTATGCCATGGTGAGATAATATTCCTGCGATTTTGGTGGGCTGGGCCTTCACCGGGTGTGCCATCTTTGTCAAGCTCTTATGGAGGTAGAAGGGTAGGTTTAAGGGGCTCCTTCCTATAAAATGGTTCATAAGCTTGAAGTGATATATCATGGCCCTATTGTACCTGCCTTCACAGGTAATATACACCAAAATTTATTTCATTAATTGGTACCACCTCTCCTCTAGCCAGGTGGATGGAACACTCTTCTTCCATACAATATCTTTGTGTTCAGGTTTTAAATATGATCTGAACTCCACATCTTTAGTAATGGTGGTCTTAAACCACTTCTCCCCAGTTCTTGGGAGTTCTGTCACCTCTGCAATTAGGGTTTCATCCACTAAGAATTCTTCCTTGCCTATTAGTGCCTTGGAGCCATCAAAATAAAGGGCAAATGCTTCTGCAATCTGCTGGTGTGAACCTTGGATTTTCTCACAAAATCTGTAACAACCTGCATCTTTGACTGACAAACTTCTGGATGTGATTCTAGGTAGCTGATATCTCCTTGTTCCTACCTGAGAGCAGGTCCTCCTTTCTTCATCCCTGAATTGTGCTTTTGAGTACCTGCAAAAATCGAAATTCAAATTCTGTGGAAGAGGTTAACGGGCTGGTTTTCAGAAATGGCCTCGAGCAGTAAGGATGCATGCAACAAATGTGGAGTGTACTGAAGGTATGGTGTTGATTATGAGGGGTTAACCACTTGATAGGTGCTCGAGTGAGATGATGATAGATTCTAGTGATATCTATGAGACAGATAGCTTAGTAATCATTTTTAAGTTCAACCTAGCTTTTCGTGGAGGTTCATTGTAGTCATGGGACAGATGGAGGGTAGGCTAGGGTTTTAGATTTCCATCAGTCATGTCAGAATAATAACGACCTCTTAACCATCAATTGATGTTTCATTGTAGTTCCTCAGTATTTTTGGTGGTTAAAAGAACTTAATTATGATATGCCTCATGCTGACGAGTCTGATTTTGATGGGCAAATAATCATTTTCCCTTTTCGTCCCTTTCAGTGATTAAGAGAACTTAGGGTTTAATTCGTTAACTATTGAAAGCGAGGCTTTCGGTGGCTAATGAACCGCTGGTCCGTTCGCCTAAGCCACCAAAAGTTTCCCTTTCCAAAAATTTATTTCATTTTCTTTCGGTGGTTAAGGTATTTTTGGAAGCACTCACTAAGCTGTTGAAACCAAGGCTTTTCGGTGGCTAATGAGATGTTGGAAAGCTCGCCTAAGCCCCCGAAAGTCCTTTTTCAAAATTTTCATAAAAACGTGATCATCAGGATTTCAGTGGTTAAAATGGTCCTGCGTTAAAAATGTTAGCTTTCGAAAGGTGAGATTTTTGGTGGTTAATGAGTTGTTGAGAATCTCTCCTAAGCCACCGAAAGCTAAAACTTTCAATTTTCTTGAAAAACAGAACATCAGATATCCCAACTTTGTTAGTCACCCAAACATCTTTCATAATATGCCCTGAAATCTTCATCACTATGCAAAAAATAAATTGTCTAAGTGGACCTGTTGAAAATTAATTTATTTAGGAGATAACATAAGGAAAACACTCTTCACATCCATGTGGTGAATCTCCCATCACTTAGATGCAACAATGGACAAAACAAGCATGATAGAATCCATCTTTAATACTGGTGCTAATGTCTCTGTATAGTCCACTCCTTGGAATTGAGAGAAGGATTTGGAAACCAAATTGGCCTTTTACTTGATATTATAACCATATTCAGACAATTTGGTCATACATACCCACTTACATTGTACTAGTTTCCTCTTGGAAGGTAGAGGAACCCACTCCCAAGTTTCATTGTCTTGCAAAGACTTGAACTCTTATTGCATGATTGTTTGCCATATTGGGTCAAGTAATGCTTCTTGATATGTATAAGGATCATATCCAAACATCATAAAACATCTCTCTGAAATATTCAATTCACAAGTGGAGAAATACTTGTGAAATTGAGATCTAATATTCCTAGAGTCTAGTGGATCTCCAACAAGATCACTAGCTGCTTGTATGGTTTTATCAGCCCAATTTGGACTTATGGGTGAGTCATGATCTGTATGTATTTAGTTAACACAATATTAAATATCATAATAAGAAAAATCAGAGAAAGAATCATCACTTACATCATCATTGAGTGGAGGATGTGAGCATTCCCCCTTGACTAGTTTGATCTCATGTATGGGCTCTTCTTCGAACTGTACACTCCTTTCAATGAATGTTTTCTGAGATGAGGGATGAAATATATTCTATTCCTTTTCATATTAATAATATCCAACCATAATGGACTCCTTTATTTGATTTTGCAATGCCTTTATCTTCTCGAGAGGAATTCCAGCCCAAGCCTTTGAGCCAAAAACCTTGAAATGAGAAACATTAGGCTTGTGACCATTCCAAGCCTCAAATGGAGTTAGGCTATTCCAATTATTTCTGTGGATATATGTTTTGAACATATGTGGCACAATTTATATATTCATACCATATCTTAGGAGACAAATCCTTACCCTCCATCATGCATGTTTCCATCTCTTTCAAAGCTCTATTCTTGCGCTCTGCAACACCATTTTGTTGTGGTGTGTAGGGCACATAATGCTGCATCGAAATGCCAATTTCATGAAATAGATTCTGTAATTTATTGTTGACATAATAATTTCATTTTAATTACTAAGAACCTTTATTTTATTCCCACTCATGTTCTCAACTAAATCTTTGAATACTTTCAAAGTCTCAAAAACTTCATATTTTTGCTTGAGGAAATACAACCAACAGTACCTTGAGAAATAATTTATGAAAGTCAAAACATACCTTGAATTCCAATATGGGGGTGTGGCAATAGGACCTATCACATATTAATGGATCATAACAATCACTTGGACAACCCTCCTTGACTTTCCTTTATCATATTTGCACTCGTCATGTTTCCCCACTATGCAACCCTTGCATGTGCCTTTGGAAAACTTGATACTCGGAATCCCTTCAACCATGTTTTCTTTGCTTAGTACTTGAAGATGCCTATAGTTGAGGTGTCCAAACCTGTCATGACATAGTTTTCTGGTCTCATTGGCATTTTACAGGAGCACATTCCCTTGGGAGTAAGGAAGGAAGTGAGAGAACTTATACATTCTCGAATCATGGTCAGCAAAACCCAGTGCAACAACTTGGCGTGTAGAAATTTATGAAATATCAACATAAATTTGAGTAAATGTTACTATCTTGGTTGTACCTATGTGTTTCATTTTATAGACATAGAGTAGGTTCGTTGTAAGATTAGGAACATACACCACATTTTTGAAGTACCCATTTTCTAGATTGATCCTGCCAATCCCTTTTGATGGGATCTTAGAGTCATCACCCATGCGGATGGATGGACCACTGTAAGGATGTATGGATGAGAAGGAATCTTGCATGGAAGCCATGTTCCTTGAGACACCTGAATCTATGATGAAGGAAGAAGATCCTGAAGATCCAGCAACCAAAGCATGCCATATTTCCTTGTTCTCTGAGCTTGAAACTTCCTCTTTCTTCCTTGTGCCTTCTGGTAGGGGGATGTTGTTCCTCTCAAGAATGCTCTCCATCATGTAAATGGTTTTATTCATGCATGCACTCTTTGTATGCCAACCTTTGTTACAATAAGTGCATCTTTTCTTCTCTTGCTTCTTCTTCTCGTTTTCCTTGCTAGCATTCTAATCCTCATCTGAAGCTTTAGGATTCCCTTGCTTCTTCTTCTCTTGCTGCTTCTAATCGTTAGATTTCTTCTTTCCTTTGTCTTGATTATAAATACCTGCAACAATTTATTGATGCTTGTTATATTTTTTGGTACCCATTTTCACCAATTTCTCATGTTCCTGAGTCAAATACTCCATGAAGTATGCTATTGAAAGCATTCTCCAATTTTGAACTGCCAGCTTTCCTGAGTGGAATGTGGAGAGAAACACTAAATACTCAGGGCATAGATTCAAAAGAATGGACAAGATAAGTTACTCCCATTTCTTCTCAATGCCACATTAATTCAGCTGAAGAACCAACGATTTGAACTTTGTGAAGAAATCCTGGATCGTCTCAAAGTGGGTTGGGCTCAGTGACAACTCATTTTCGAGTTGGTGTCCTCTCATCTCATCAGTATTCCCAAAGAGTGACTCGAGCTTGATCCAGAATTAAATGGGCGTGGTAATATTTTCTACATGGAAGATAATATCCCTCAAAATACCAAGACAAAGCATCATGAATGCTTCATCCAACCTGTTGAAGTACTTCGATTTTTCCACATCAGAGTTGGGCTCGGCCTTAGTCCCCATGGTAACTTTGTAGAGGCATTTCGACTTAATTTGGATCACCATTTAAAAATATCATTCAAAATAATTGAATGGGTTAAGAAATAAATGATTCTTCTCCATTTCTGCTTGTGCAATGGGTGACAAAGACACTGGAACTACCTGGAATGCAAACACTCGAATTTTTCTGGAAGAGACCCTAGATAGCAATTGAAACTCTTTGAATTAAATTTGTAGATCCAAAGAGCTCTGATACCATGTTAAAAAATTATTCAAAACAATATCTAGGAGCTAAGGGAATCCTCACAACTCAATAAATTCACAAACTATGCTAAAAGACAGTGAAAATAACAGAATTAACACATATGAATAGTGCCAATATCTAAATTTTATATTACTGTCCAACATGTAAATATGTCTGGAACATGTTAATAATACAATAGGATAAAATATTTATCCTTTGGAGGAAAATTGGATGCATACTTGTGGCAGGCTTAGATTGGACCTCAAACCCCCCTAGGTGGACTGATAAGACTTAACTGAGGGTATTCTATCCAAGTTTGAGTGCATGGGTGAGTGGGAGTGGCTTTAGGCAGCATTAAATGGTCCAAAGGAACCAAAAACACCCAAATACCATGCATGGGCACCTCTGGTCAACCAGCTTCCATGTTTTAAGGAGTGAGAGCACACCAAGGACTGAACAGTCATAAATGAGGGTGCACATGTCTCTAGAATGGTCAAATGAGGGAACATGGGTGCATTAATGATTCCAAAACACCAAATACCTTTTTAGAACAACATAACCAAGGTTTGGACCATATGACATGTGTGTAAAACAAATGAAAGTGTGTCCAAGGTGTATGTGACCATGGTACTAGGTGATATGATGCTCTAACAAGTTGTGATGGAAATACCAATGTCGAAGTACTAATAGTACTAGTAGTACAAAGACTAATAGTTCTAGTTTGGTGATGATTATGTTTACCTCAAACAGTCTTCTATGGGTAGATGGTTATTTCAAGTTCATGCAGGAGCTATTAACACATTGCATAATACACAATACCATACATATTGCAATGTATGTGTTAAAATGCAAGAGGAATCATAACAACAATGCATAGATCTCAACAATGTCCTTGTTATTTCAAGTTCATCAAGAGCTATTAACATATTGAAGAATACAAAGTATCATACATATTCCAATATTAGTGGTAAAATGCAAGGGGAATCATAGAAATAGTGCATAGATTTCAATAATAGTTATAAATTTAATGATTACAGTAGAAGATATAGTTGAAATAATGTGCAAAAATCGTAACATCATCAAGTATGCATGAATTTGATTGCAAATATAAATCACATTCACAAAAACCTGGACACAATTGGGAAACTGTGCATGAATTTAATTGCAAATAACAGAAGTAAAAGCTATCAAGGACTCATGAGTAGATGAAGTTTGGAACAATCATCTAAGAGAGTTTTCACATTGAATTTGAAGCATGACTAGTTGGGTTGTGTATGAGGCATTACAAATTCCATTTTTTAGTGATTTTTGAATGTTGCAACATCCAATATCACAATCTAAGCTCATATATAGGTGGAACAAGAAAATGACAAAGAACACTAACATTTGTAGGATTTAGTATTGTAATTGAATAGCATATATAACTGGAACAAGTAGATGGAAAATAACAGGAACATGTGCATATGCTTTCAACAAATTCTATCAATGTCTAGTATAAAATTAATTTGCACTCAAGGTTGGACAAATTGCAATTGTACACTGCATTTGCAAAGCATTTAACGAAGTAGTATAAGATCCATAAACACAATTGCATATCATAACAGTTGTGTTGATTATGTTCATATACAATGCATGTGCAAAATCCAAAAATGAGATTTGAAAATATAAAATATCATATAGGTTCCAGCATCAGTGGTAAACGTATGGCACTGTAAGTGAAAAAAAACAAAATCCAGAAAAAAACATTGTAAATTATCATAAGCGATCTCTTCATTGCAACACAATGCAATAAAATTGTACCATCATGAACTAAGATGCACATGGGATGTTACAAAGACCTTAACACAATGAAGTAAGTATGCGTTTAGTCGGTTGCAAACATAACAAACAAGATCCGTCTAGAACTTATTGGTAGTTGAGGTCTAAAACAGTGTCAATTCCATGGCTCTAGACTAGATTTGTAATAGTTATTGTTGAATCAATGAAGGGAAGCTATATAGAATAGGAAATTGATACTTTCCTTTTTTTAACTGCATAAGAGAAAGTAAATGTGCTTTTGCAAATTCATCATTCAAGACATCAACAAATGTGGCCTAAGAAATTTGCAGTAGCTAAGACATTTTTTATCCATTTCTAACAATGTTCTTGAACATGTACATGGATGGAACTTCTGATACTAGATCTTGTTGTACTTTGGTGTACAAATTCTTGTAGCTTTCAGTTAATTGCAGCTACAATGGTTTGAATTTTATTTCAAGTTGTTAGTTCAAGAGAAAGAGAGGAAACTGCATTGTTTAATTTCAAATTCTAACTAGCATATTGTTGCGCTATATGAAAATTGACAAAGCCACTCGGAATTTTTTTCCAAAAATGATCTAGCAAAGAACCAATAGACTTTATTGCAATTTTTTATGCAAGTTCAAGTTATTAGTTTTCATGAAAATATAAAATACCTTCTGCAAATTGGAATTTCACAACATGTCAAAGTTGAGGTCACTAACAATTGCAATATGCTCATTCCGGTGAATGTTTTTCATTATGCTATTGAAAAAGGTATAAAGTTCTTGAATTGGTGCATTTTGCACAACATATACATTTTCCAATTTGATAATTGTTTTCTTAAATTCATATTGGCAAACAATTCCAATTTGATAATTGTTTTCTTAAATTCATATTGGCAAACAATTGCATCAATCCAATTTGATGTGTAGCTATGAAATTCCCGGATCAATATTTTTTTCCTATAACATATAACAATGCTATGAATATTAAACACACCAACATAACGAGATTTAATTGTAAGAGAGACATTATTTGGAAAAAACTTTGTATGAGTTTCTTGTAGACAAATAATATTTCTTTTGATAATTTCATAGTCATTGGGAATATTTTCAGCATGTATCTCCAGACTTCATGTGTTTAATGAGCATATAAGAAAACATTATTTCTTTTTCATTGATTGAATTCCATATTGAAATTGTGTATAGGATTTAGTTTTTAGCCTATGTAATTTAGCCGACACTTTCTACGAAATGCAAAAGTTTGACTATTCCAATTTGTTTATGAGATATAGTTTCTTCATGTCTTTGACACAAGTCAATGCAGTGTATACAAGTCCATGCTGGCTAACTCCTTTTGGGTTGAATGATAAACATTCCATGGTAAACCCTTGTGATCTATGTATTGTTCGTGCACATGCTAGTGGAACATGATTGTTTTCTCAAACAATGTGTCTTATTGGTTGATGTTGTTTTTTGACTTATTCTTGTGGTGGGTCTCCTGGTAGATGGAATGGTGTTTGCAAAATGTTGTTGCATTTTTTCTCTTTGCATTGTTCCAACTAGATCTGGTCTAAATTCAATCCAGGATATTCCAACTATGCCCTTTGTTTACTATTTGAAAATTTCTCCTGCACCATTTACAAGGCCATCCTCAGTTGCAACATTGCCTCCAATTAGTTCGTCAAACATGTCTCGTTTTAGAACAATTTCACTTGGCAACTTGGCTTTGTCATTTTGGTAGGAACTTATGTTTCTAGTGTTGATTTTATTATCAATTGATTGCAATGTGTATGGCTCTAACTTTACAAGCGGGGTTTTTTTTAATTGTGTTATTCAATGTCCTTGTTCTTGTAGAAATTAAAAGGAAGCATAGGCTTGTTTGGAGGCGGTCTATGGCAATGTATAGTTAGGTATTCAATGTCAAAGTCAGTTTGCAAATAATCTCTACTTCTATTCAAAATGGATACAAAGACTAGGTCTTATTTCCTCATTACTTCTATGAGATGAAAGTATTTAACATTGTTTTTCCAAAATCTATATGTAATTATATCAAAGTGGAAGCTTTCTTGTTCAAATATCCATGAGTCCTTTAGAGGATATCCTTGACAAAAATTGCCACAAAATCTGATGTCAACATTTCCAAAAGGAAGCGTGGGGGTTGCATAATTTATCGCAGCCTTTTGTTCATGCCACAAAGCATTCAAGAACAAATTAGAGACACCTCATCCACTAACAAAAGATGAATTTGTTGAAATTATTTACTTAGCAAGTCCAATGTGTCATATATTAATGGTTTCGTCCTTGATAGCGTTAATGGTGAATGAATGAATGTAAAGTAATACCATTTGCATTATGTGTATTCCTTCTAGTAAAATGCAACCATAATTCCCTTTTTTTCAAGGGGTCACTTTGAATATATTTGTTGTAGAATTGCAACAAACCCTGGTAAATTGATTTCACAACAAATGTTTTGTCTGTACCTGCTTCTTTGGTCAAGAACAAATGAATTGGCCTGGTCAACTAATTTTTCTTTCTCATTATAATTTATTTTGTCTTTATTGTTGCTATTTTTTCAACCTTTTTCTAATGGAATTATAATCATCTTTCCTTATGACATAGGGTTTCCTAGTAGATTCAAATCTATTGTTTGAACTAGGTCTATTTTTCTTGGAAAATGTCTTTTGCATTAGGTCATTTATTATAGCATATTTGTCAAATTCAATAGGATCATCATGTTCCTCTTGAAATCCTAGTACCATAAACAATTGTTCATTTTTAGAATCAATCATTTTGGAAGCATTGTGAATGTCACCCCAAGTTGTTTTTTATTAAGCAATGAACTTTTGTTCAAAATGGTCTATGAACAATTTCTGTGGCAAATATGATTCAAACCATGTTGCATAGTTCTTTTTAGGAACATCTTCGGTTCCCCTATACAATGTATATAAAATCATTTTTTCTCTGAAGATTTTTTTTGGGTCTTTATGCTCATTGTATTGAACATAACGAATGATACAAACACATTTTCTTTTCCTAATTCTTGAATTTGAGAACGAGTAGTAAGAATAAAATTCATCTAAGCATACATGCTCAAGCGTACTAGGTATTGTAATCAAATGATCAACTGTTGATGCGCACACAATGTTTTATGAATCATCTTGTTCTTGATTTAATAGCTTTGGTTTTTTTTTGAACATATGTCTATACTTTTTGCATTACTTTGTATGATGGTGTGTTTGAATCTTAGCCAAATCCTTAGTAACAAGCGATGAATCATAAGAAAAATGTCGATTCATAATTGTGAATATGTATTTGTCGGAAGATTGACGACATATAGGATCATTTTTTATCCAAATAATTCCATGATCATGTGCATTGCCTCTACTCTAAAATTCAGTAATAAAGAAATAGTCCTCTATATATCAAAATAGTTCATTATTAGTCAACATCAAGGTTCGTAGGGCTGAAATTGTTTCCTTGTAATAGAGACTGCAAATGACAGGATGTTTTCTTTCAATTATTCCAGAGTAATGCTAAAATATAGAGTGTCAAAATTTCCAGATCTTTCATTTTTAGTTTTTTCCAATGCATTGCACAAAAGAGTCCACGAATATTCATCACTACTAAAAGTTACGAAAAAAGTTAGGAGACCAAGTTGCCATATCATTATATAGACATCTCTTCTTATGTATTCAAAATATTCAGGGGAAGTGCGAATGATTCCAAGGTAGTGGTACCCAATTGATGATTTTAGTATTTTTTCTAGGTCCCTTTTACATCCTTTGCCATAAGATCTTTTCCTTTTAACTCTCCTTTCCGAATTGAGATGCACGCAAAATTTGAAACTTGATTGATGAGAACGCAAATTGTTTTAAAAAAAGTATTCATATCATGTGCTGAAAAGTATTATGAGTCATGCAATAGCTCCCAATGTGATATTTATTGATAACTGAACCTATCAATGATATCATTAGGCCGACTAGATACAAAAAACAAAGTGGGAAAGTTCAAACCTTTAGAAAACTTGTCTTCGAAAATTCCCAAAGGTCAAAATTCATTAGAAGGTCAAAATTCTATAATTTGATTTTCCAAATTCCAATACATCTATCAAATTGGCTTGTCCATAGTCGTGTACCATTGTTTTATAAGGAGCTTCTAGTTCAGTTTTCTCCTCACTAGACATTTATGTTTCTATACTTAGAAAGGAAATGCATGTCTTTATTGAAAATTTATTCCCATTTTTTATCAATAAATATGGCTTCAAATTTGTAAAGTGACATATTGCATAATTGATTCAAAGCAAGCATAACAATGTGTGGTTGAGCATTTCTTGATAGGTATGCATTTTTGTATTCCAATTTCATTTTTAAGAATCCCTGCAATTGTATGTGAATCTAATAAGCTTCTGGGTAATACATGTTGCACTTTGTTCAAATATACAGGAACATTTATAATTGTTCCAATGGGTCCGAGTTAAGATTTTTTTATAGCCTAATTGTCTTATCTCAGCAAAATCCATTCTTCATGACACTAATATTTCTCCTAGAGGTGTTAAATTTATCACATAGTCAGGTTTTTTGTTGCATCATATTTGCAAAGGCACTGGATATGTAGGTATTTTTTTGTTGTATAGAGCTTTCTTGCATTGTTTGCAAATGTACATATTCAGTTCAATTTTCTTTGAATTGTATTCTAACCCCAAAGATGTATATTTTTGTAGAACAACATTGTTGAGTACGTCCATGTATTTTTGAAACTATATATTGTTGCAAATAGCACATGAATGTGGCGATGTGTCCTTGATCAATTTCAAATATGTTTTTGTTGTAGTTGAAGGTCGTGCACATATTTTCCTCCTACCGGGCGCATGATTTGTTCCTATTTTTGAAGTCTTTGCTTTAAATGTCACAATCTCCTAATTTCAATTCCAAGACAACCATTGGAAGTAGTCTTTGCTTTTGGTCTACTGCTCTTCTGCAATAATGGAATTCTATAGTTTCTTGTTATAGATGTTTTCATTTATTTTGCAGAAAATATTTCTTTTGCATAGAATGTATTTTGTATATAGGTCTATGTTCTCTATTTTGAACATGTTTTATGATATTTCTATTTTCAATATTGTTGCAGGTTTGTGCATTTATAGCTCTTATTGAATCAACAATTATTTTTATTTGAAAATATTGTTGTTTCTATTTTAAATGGTGTTATAAAATGCATCTATTTCTTGTCTTTTAAGCAATGGCTATTAATGATTATGTGAATTGGAAATAACATCATACATTAGATAAGTTGTATTGGAAGAAGGATATGTAGAGTAAAATATTTTGTCAATTGTGCGAAGTTGAATGTTCCAAATATATATATTGACATTGAAAAATTCACAGTGCCATTACAATGCAAAGTCACCTCCTTATATCTTTCCCTATCTGTATAATATGGAAAAATTTATAATAAATCCCTCTTCATTGGAAATGCATTGCTCATTCACTATAGTCTGATTGACAAGATATCTGTTGTGGTAGATAATGTTGCTAATGACATTTCCATTTTAGCAATTGCAAAAAGTTTGTGCAATTTCCTTTTGCAAAGAAACCACATCAAATTCTCCCATCAATGTGCAAATTTAGTTGAACAATTACCCATTGAAATCATTAGAGGTAAATTCAACTTGACAAACATGTTCTTTTGAAAATGCATTTTCAATTGAAAACATGTCTACATCAATCACTAAACATATATTTGGGATGGAGATGCCTGATTCTCTGGGGATGGACATAATATTTTGTTGTGCTCTATATGATAGTAATGGTTCAAAATGGACAGATGATGTGGATTGGTCATAGATAAAAATATTAAGTTCATATACATTGGATTTGACATTGAAATACAAACACTTTTTTCTTTTCTTTTCAAATGACCAAAAAAAAAAATCGAACATCTAGTCATTTCGAGAACCCTTTGATACATAAAATATCACCCCAAAGTCCAATTATAGAATCATTTTTCAAAAGTAGAAGTTAATAAAGACATCATATGTAAGTATGCATTTGCATCCTGCACACCATGAAGATCTTGAAGGATATCATTGCTCAATTATATTCTAGTTGAATGAAGAGCATCAAGAACTCAATAATTGAAATTTGTTTCGAAGCGATTTACAATTCCTTGTCTTATTTCAATGGATGAATAACGAAAATGTGTCAAGAATTCAAGTGCATCAAAAAAAAATTGCCCATACGGTAGTGGAAGTATTTCAATCAAAATAGATTTTGTCTAGCCAAAAGATGACCTATCTCTTGCATATTGTTATAAGAAATTCTCAATCGATGTGAACAAATATTGTTTCCCTAGTCTACATGGGGAAAATCTAGAACAAAAAGTCATAGCGATGCATCATTTCCCTAGATAGTTGAACTAATTAAACGTCAATCTTTCCTTACCTCAATGTTTAAGGTTGTCCTTGGCTTATGGATCCTTTCGTAGTCAATTGTACCTACAAAGAATGTGAAGAACAAGACAAAATAATGAAAGAAACAAGATAATTCAATGATTTATACTAATGATCAAGGAGAAAAGTAATGAACAATCGATATTAACAAAAATCATTCATGGAAAAGGGGAATATGTTTGTATTAATAATATAAGATAATAAATCCATAACCAAATCCTTGATGTTGAAGTCTTGTTCTCGTAGTGCCTTTCACACCACTTTCAGACACACTCTACAAGATCTACAAGCCTCTCTCACAACTACACTCTTTTCCTCCTATACCAACAGTGATTCCAACAACATAAAGGTTCTATCTTAGTTCTCTTACCTCCCCTATCCATGAAGGAAAGCTCATATATATAGACCAAAGGAAGCCCAAAGGGATTGAGATATTTTGGGAGGAAGGTGAGGAATGATCCCTAGAAGCTAGGGGCATGAATGGAACCTACTCCAAGAATTTGAGATAAGTCTCCATGAGGAATTTCATCTAGAAGGTTCTCAAAATCTTCCCTTTTATCTTTTTGATGGTGCTGATGCTCCTTGTACATGGGAAAGCTACATCGACACTCTTTGTCTTGAGGAAACAAGTGTCATCAGTGCACTATGTCAATAGGAAAGAGGAGTCAAGAATATCTTATTCCCTATTTCAGGAGGAAAGGTGCATCAGACCCCATAGAATTGGGCAAAAAGATACTTAAAATTTGTTTTGTCCATATCACTTCAGCAAATTGAGCATAGAAACCAATTTTAGGTGTAACATAATTCCCCCCAAAGTATGAATCTAGGATGATATGATAGGTGAAATGATTTGCTAGATATGATATGGAATCAGAGGCAAACAAGTGGCGCGTGAAGGTTTGTCATAAGACCAGTTACAAATTATCTGACTCAAATCATGGTTGTTGAACAATACACTGCAGATCCATGTATAATGACCATGTTATGGCTACCAACAATACACTATAGATCCATGATTAATAAGATTCAGATCGGGACATAGATATGGAATATACATTGCAGATCTATGTCATCTTTATCCAAAATTCAGCATAGCCACCAGACATACAATGTGGATCCATGCAATGAATTAAGGAATACTCCATCGAAACCTGAAGATAGGAACATATTCAATTGAATTCCTAACCATTCAAGGTATCCATTCCAATCCCAAATAGTACAATTCTATCCATGTGAATAGATGTCCCAATGTCAAACATGGCAAAAACCACTTGATTACCGGTCATTGATGTATACTGTTAACAAATGAGATGGAAATCACCATTAATGTCAATGATTCCCAAGGTACCCTAGTACATTCCCATGAATGTGAATAGACTAGCTGAAGTTGAACAATCAGATGAATCCCCTAATCAAAGGCCAATGATGAAATCCCACTGTCGAAAGAGAGGAAACTTTCCATTGATGCATGTAGGATTCAAGGTACTTGACTGGTTTCTAAGAGTAATTCGTGGATGATGAGTTGAATTCGATGGCAATAGAATCGTCGAAGGAGGGCCATGATTTTTCCCCCATCATCGACAAAAAACTTGATATAAAGGTGATTTTTAAGTGATCATGATATAGGAACAACCATAGAACTAACTTAGATATGACTGACTCAAATGAAATACTCCCTTTTAACATTGAATGACACGACAACTAACTTGGAAACATTGAATCGATCGTAGCAAAGATCATAAACAATGCAAGGGCGGGACGATGCATTCTTTGAATTGACTCAAAGGAGTTAAATGAATCATGAAATTGGATCTATTCGTTGACAAGATGAATACCCAATAGTTTGTATGAAAATGCAGACAAGTGCCACGTTCAAAGGTAGATGAAGCTGACATTAATACAAATGAAAGATATTCGCTATTCCCTTAATTTCCATAGCATTATGGATGAGTACCTCTTTGCTTTTCAACAAGATTGAAAAGGGTAAAAAATGCTCAGTATAGCTCATCGAATGATGAGTCCATTATCATATGTTTTATGAACCTGAGAAAGGAGGGGTTGATTCCCAAAAGGGGTCCTTCAATGTTTAATTTTATGAGTCTGAAGAAGGTAAAATCACTCATCGTTTTATATTTAGAGAGTCTTAAATTACTAATAAGACTCCAAAGAAGACATTTTTTGTAGATTTATTCCCCAGGGTCCAAAAAGTATAAACTAATACCTAGGAGAACTCTTCTAGTCGTGATGAACTAGAGTATACCTTTTTCATAAATGAGTCTAACCGGTTCGAAAAAGGGGTAAACTATAACCGAATATATGGCATTTCAATTATTTTTACATGCGTGAAAGAATCAAGTTCACTTGACAATATTTTCGTATTTAGGGAGCCTAAAAAGAGCTTAAAGCTGACTCCATGGGGTTTTCCTTTTTTGTAATCTATTTTAATGAGTTTGAAAAAAGGTAAAAGCACACTCGATACCTTTTTGATGTATTTTTAACAAGCACACCTATGGTACAAAATGTGCTCGGTAGTTTTTCAATTTAAGTTAGATTGTGAAAAGACAAAAAGAAACTTGATCGCAGCAAAAAATGCCCAATAATGCCCTGAAATCTTCAAAAATGACATTAGAACATTTTCACTGTGAAAACTATAGGAAAAATATAACAAAAACTCATATCATTTAAATATTCCACTAATTATTTCCACTAAATATTCCACAATATACAAATAGTGAAATAGTTAAAAAATTTAACCATTGTGTTTTTTACCATAGAGTTAGGGTGAAAATTGTGTTTAGGAGAGGAATTTGTGGTAGATATTTCGAGAGATATAGCATTCGTTCATTGAATCATTAGAAGAAGGTAAGATCTAAAACCTCGCCCTTCCTTTTCACGGTTGAAAATGCAATTTTTATCATGCTTTTAAGTGTCATGGGAGATTTTTTAAGGAGGAAGGTGCGTACAAGGTGACACTCTTCTACCTTTTGGGAGGTATGACGATGCACTCCTCGAAAGGGGAAAGAGCACAAGAGGTGCTCTGTATCCTAGGAGAGATGGTGTCATCACTCCATTCCCTAAGGGAAAGTGCGTCAACATCCATGGCACTCCCAAAAGTCAAATTTTAAGCATGAGACTCAAGTTTTTTTTTCAATTAATGGAGTCTAATGGCTAGCTTGTGGATGTTCCACAACTGTTTGATTCACAAAATGGTGAATTGGAAGGAGCGTGAATATGATCTAGATGATTCCCAAGCGGCAAATGACCCAATGACCATGAGGGCCTTAAGGGAGTGTGGAATCCTAAAATACTTTCAGAGTTCCAAGGATGAGAGCCCATGTGTGTTTGTTGGATCATCTGAAATGGATGTGGGACCCAGATCAACAAAATTTCTAGGTTGGGAACGATGTTCTGACGATCGATGTCGAGGACATATACTTTCTGACTGGACTATCCCAGAGAGGGAGTCTGGTATCACTTACAGGTCCAAGGGGAGGATACATGTCCTTTGATGACCTTAAAGATGAGTACTATGTAGTTGGGACAAGGTCCCAAGGGGGAATTATCTCGATTAAACATATCATAGACAAACCATTGAGGAATGTGGCCTTCACTATAGAGAAGGTATTGGTTAACCGAGCTGCTCACCAGACTACTCGAGGGCATATACTGTATGCGTTAGAATGCATGGCTCCAACCATATTCAACTGGAGTAAGGGGATACTAGTAAGCCTCAAAGATCATCTCACAAAGTGTCGATGGGGTGAGCTGAAGTAGTTTGGCTACGAGGAGGTGGCGGTATCATTCTTCCTAGAGAGGGTTCCCATGTCCCTCCCTTGAAGGGACCTTGAAAGTGTTGACCTTTTCAAGTGCCTAGGGTCAAACAATTGAATTAATTAATTATGCCTAGGAATTTTTATTATTTAAAACTACGAGGGCATGTAATTTATAAATTCATGTTATTTGTAATTAGTTAATTATTATGAAAAATAATTAATGGTGGAAAATGATTTATGAAGGTAGGAGGGCGCATTAGGAAAATTTCCTAGGATGTAAAAATGGAAACAAATCAAAAGTGCACAAAATCAATATGTCATAGAAAATATAGAAACTATCCAAAGCAGTGAAAAGCAAGGAAACATTACTTTATGCACAAACTTGCTAATTACTCAAGGAGGGTGCACTCATGTCTTAGGGATCAGATTGGCAAGTGGGTTACTTGCTCAACAAGTGGATGAATCACTTAACAATTCACTCAAGCCTATAAAGGAATATTTCCAAATCCATTATTTATTTTGGTTGATGACTATTCTGATGTTGAGTGAAGATAAGGCTTCCATAATGAGTGATGAGCCTCAGTCCTCTTGGGTGATGCGCCCCAAGTTTCCACCCCCCTTCTCCTCTCTTCCCTTTCAATATTCATTGCAGGTTACAATGAGCTAAGGAGCAGCTCTCCAAGTTTCATCTTGACTTCTATAGAAGCCATTCACTCATTCTGATGTCTGTATGGAATTAAGGATTCTTTCCCATAGAACCTTCATGCTAAATTTTCATGAGAGGATGTTTATTTCCCATCTAGTGGGATCTTTTAACAGTTGAATGTAATAAAAATGGTATAAATACCATGGAATTGATTTCTAAGTGATATGATGATTTTAATATTCTATATCAACCCTTGTAGAACAATATTTGTAGACTTGATCACAGTCTGATATGAACTTTGTCAATATTTGCATACCCTTACTCTTTAACTAGGAAATTTCGAATAGTTTCAGTGTTTTTAGCATTCTGGAAGTTATACAAACTAAAATTATGTTATGAAATTTGATGTAGGATTTTAACTCATCCCTATACCCATCCAAACTAAAATACTTACAATTCATTAATATCGTACCATGTTTCAGTAGCCTTGTTTGCACATGTTCTTCCCGGGCCAAATTGCTAGATTTTTCCCAAATCATTCCAAACAACCCCAAATTTCTCCAGATCAGTTCCTAACATTATAAAACCTTATATTCTCCATATTTCATTATTGATAAACATTCTAACCTTTTGTAATCCTTGGTTTACTGAATGTGGTTTTTCTCTCCTAGTTGTCATGGTTGGGAGACCAAGAAGCGTGGGAGTAGGCTTCATCAGAACCAATTTCGAAACTAATAGGACCCAATATCCAGTTTCTTAGGGAAGGAATAATATATATCCAAAATTTTCTTTGGTTTCTTTCGTTATCCCAGTGCCTTCCCCCAAATTCACTAGTAATACTTATACTTTACCCTGCATCAAGAAGTGATTAATGTAACTGTAAAGTCTTGATTGTACATTTCATTTAATAATTGCAGCAGAGTTAATATTATGATATGATATCATATCAGGGATATTACAATGGTATTAGAGCTCTTTATTTGGCCCAGCCTATGGAAAGTAAGCTCTCAAGTTGAATAAAATTTCTGCCATGTCATACTATGATGAAGACTACGATGAGAAGTATGAAGAGTACTACAGACAATATGAAGAAGAAGAAGGACCCTATGTTGATGGAGGTCTACTAAGTGAAGAAAATGATTACTTCTATGTTTCATCCTATGATGAAGTCATCAGGTCTAGATCTATTCATGATGGGTTCTCTTGTAGAGGGAGGCCAGTGGAATCATTTATGTACCTTGCAGATTATTGGGGACTGAGTGATGGACTTATGAAGGAAATTTGTTTTCGAGAGTATTGCATCATTGAGATACAAAATTTATTCATATATCCCTACTACAGGACAAACATGAAAATGATTGCACACATGGTTGATGAAATGTGCAAGAAAGTGGGGACTAGATGGTTGCCACCTACAGCCGAAAGAGATAAAGGAGAAGAGACCTAAGGAAGAGATCAATCCATAAAAATAATATTTCCAAATAGATGAAGATACCAAAGAATAGCCTACATTTAGTTTTTTGGAAGAGGAAACACAAAGGTATAATCATAATTCTGATTTATGTACTCATCACTCTATATTGCAGATCCTTGAAATACCCTCTAGTCCATACAATGAAAGTGATTTAAATAAGGGTGATTCCACAGTTGAGGATCTACTTTTGGAGGAGCATAAGGCACTCCAAAATTAATTTGAAAAGGTTGGAAATACAATCCTTAATGATGAGCATTATGGAAATTAATTTGAGGAAAAGATTCATGACTTGGAGTGCAAGTCACTGTAAGGTGACTACATGGAAGAAGAAAGTGAAGATGAATGCATTTCCAGATTCTTTTTGAGTGATTTCTAGATCACGGCTAAGTACGTTGGTTCATGTGATGGTGGTGAGACATATTTTGGATCATATCCAAAAGAAGGTTATAAATCAGAATTACAGTCACCTCTTGAGCGTCATAACAAAGAAGAAGACAAGACCACACCATTTGTGTGTGAACCCGAGAATTTGGTGGAAGAGTAGGCCACCATAGTGTCCTTACATGAATATGAAATGCCAAGGTATGCTATACTTTATTATGTGTGCAATTATCACATATCATTGCAAATTTTAGAGATACCCTCCACTTCATATCATTAAAGTGATTTTACAGAAGGTTGAAAAGTTGACCGGTATGTTGAAAATGAAGTATGTGTTGTGGATCCATGCTACAAGAAAGGTGGTATTATGTTTCAGCCATTGGAAGGAGAAACCTTGGAAGAGTATTTTCTTTGTGAGCCACATTAGTTGAGGGGATCACTAAAGGAGGAAAAAGAGAATCTTATGGCATCCATAAAAAAACCTTCTTGACATCAATGCCTTGGTGAAAAGATGCTGCTGGAAAGCTTATGTAGGAGATTTGGAAGGAGAATCCTTTTTGGAAGAGTGCACAACACTTAAAGAAGGCATGGCCAATATGGATAATATATATGTAAACTTACTATCTGACATATATCATCTCCTCATGGTGGATGAGATGTACCATTGTGCATTTGAGAGGGAAACATAAGAGTTTGAAATACTCCATAGTAAATGGAAGGCTACATATGATTCCTTGAAAAGAACCCAAGAAGCTCTTCAAGAGTCAAGGTTGCATATTGATTAACTTCAAATGGAATTGAATGTACCAAACCCCCCATATTGCATGGAAACAAATCATGTGCACATGGTAGGAACTACTTTGGATGTGTTGAAGGAACCTCATGTGGAAGACAACCATGAGGAAGGAGCAAATTTGCAGATGCTTGTGAAAAGCTACAAGGAAGAAAATCTTGGCCAAGAACTCATTGATATTGAGAGGAAGGATGAATTGATATTAGCTATGGGAAATATGGATGAGAACATTCCATTTGAATAAACAAGAAAAGGTGATTATCTATCCTTGGATTGGGTAGATAAATATATCACTGAAATGGAGGATCAAGGATGCATGGGAATTTCTTGCATCGGTAGAGGGTTGTCTGACACACATGCTTGGAAGGAGACACCTTATGAAATATCCTTATGGATGGTAGAATCTGATCCAGAGTAGGTGGATGATAACATTACATATATATCGATAAATAAAACTCCTTATTCATTCATTGATTGGGTGGATAGAGACACCTTTGGAATGAATACCTTGGGAGGTAAAGCGTTTTATTTCAACAATAATTTTTTGTTGTGACTGACATTGTCTTGACATGTGAACATAAAAAAAGACTTATTTTTCAGCCATTATATACCTCCCATACACATGCGCATGGGGTGCATTCCGATTTTCATGTGCTTGAGGAGTTTGAGGTCAAGCAATATGAAGACCAAGCACTAGCATGGTTCCTAAGAGATTATGAGTTGCCTCTAGGAAAATGTTGTACAGTTTTGGAGGAGGCACAAGATCGCACTGTCACTGAGCTAACCAATGGAGGAATTTGTGCATCCATTAAATTGATGGATGAGTATTTCAAGGAATTGGCTCACAATTCTTCACCCCACACTTCTATTTCAGCCACATCATGTTGGGATGAAAATTGGGTGAAAGGATTTTTTCTGTTGATGCCACAGTAGGAGAATGATAATCCCACTTTTTTAGTTGAGGGATTGATGGTCAAGACACGTGGTTTGAAAATTTCATCATTAGTATTTGAATTATACCTACCTGAATCATTCAACATGAAAAAAATTTCGTCCATTGATTGGGTGGATAGCGACATGATTGAGATGTGTGCTCTGGAGGGTAAACATTTTTCTTGCATCAATGGAGAGACATTAGACACATCAGAAAAATTGTATGGGAATTGGTATGATCATGTATGGTTGCTATATGATGCCCTTAGTATGCATGGAGGGTCATGGGATAACCACATGTGTCTTCATAGCAGTAGTGATGTGAGTTCCAGTGCTAGCTTGCACATGGATTTTCATACTTTAGAGAGGATCAAGATGATTTGGTTCCACGTTAAGAAGTTCAATGCTTGGTGGGAGAGTTTCGAATATATTTAGTTTGGAATGGGGAGTGATCAATTTCCAGTGTGGTGGTATGATTTTTGCCTCCTCATTTTCATCTTCTACTATGATAAAATTTTGTTATTGTTATTGATGTTTGGAAGGGGGAAAATAATACCATGGGACCCTGGAATTCTTTGGAATGATAGATTTCCAAAAGGGACAATAACATTTGGATCCTTGCAGAGGAGGCAGTGGGATCCATGAATTCTACTTAGTTACCTTAATTGGGATAACAATTTTGTTGAAAGAAGTGGTCATTGGGGAAATGACTATAATCAGATTGGTGCAACAATAACATGGTGGACAAATTTTGCAACACTCTGGAGTGCTTCTGCTTGAGGACAAGAAAAATTGGGAGGGGAGGACTGTCATGCCCCTCCCTAGGGACCTTGAAAGTTTTGAACTTGTCAAGTGCCCAGGGTCAAAACATTGAATTAATGAATTATGCCTAGGAATTTTGACTATTTAAAACTATGTAGGCAGGTAATTTCTAAATTCATGTTATTTGTAATTAGTTAATTGTTATGAAAAATGGTTAATGGTGGAAAATGAGTTGTCAAGGCGGGAGGGTGCAATAGGAAACTTTCCTAGGATGGAAAAATGGCAACAATAAAAAAGTGGGAAAAATCAATATGTCATAGAAAATATAGAAACTATCCAAAGCAGTGAAAATCATGGAAACATTACTTTATGCACAAACTTGCTAATTACTCAAGGAGGACACAGTTTCTATTTTGGACTCAAGGATACAAACATGGAAACATTACCCAAGATTCATACTTGCTATTTTGCTCAAGGAGGGTGAATTTTCACTTTGGTTTGAGTTATACAAAAAATTAAACATCATTTGAAAACCAAAATTGCTAATCCCATCAAGGAGGGCACACTCATGGCTTAGGGACATGATTGACAAGTGGGTTACTTGCTCAACAGGTGGATGACTTGCTCAACAAGTCACTCAAGACTATAAAGGAAGATCTCCAACTCCATTATTCAGTTTGGTTGATGAGTATTTCGGTGTTGAATGAAGATAAGGATTATGTATTGAATGATGAGCCTTAGTCCTCTTGGGTGATGCGCCCCAAGTTTCCATCCCCCTTCACCTCTCTTCCCTTTCAATATTCATTGCAAGTTACAGAGAGATAAGGAACAGCTCTCCAAGTTTTAGTTTGAATTTAGTAGTATCCATTCACTCATTCTTATTTCTGTATGGCAGTAAGGATTCTGTTTGATAGAGACTTCATGCTAAATTTTCATGAGAGGATATTATTTCCCATCTCGTGGGATCTTTTGACAATTGAATGTACTAAAAATGATATAAAGAATATGGAATTAATGTCTGAGTGATATTATTCTTTTAATATGTTATATCAGTCCCTATATAATAATATGTACGTACCCTATCACATTCTGATATGAACTTTGTCAATATTTGCACACCCTTGCTCTTTAACTAGATAATTTCGACTAGTTTCAGTGTTTTTAGCATTCTGGAAGTTATACAAACTCAAATGATGTCATGAAATTTGTTGTAAGATTTTAAATCACCCATATACCCATCCCAAATCACATACTAACAATTCATTAATATTGTTCCATTTTTTAGTAGCATCCTCTGCACGGGTCTTTCCCGGGCCAAATCGCTAGTTTTTTCCCAAATCATTCCAAACATCCCCAAATTGATCCATATCAGTTCCTAACCTTATGAAAAATTATATGCTGCATATTACATGACTGATAAAACATATTAACCTTCCATAATCCCCAGTTGAATGGATGTGATTGTTCTCTCCTAGTTGGCACGATTGGGATACCTAGAAGCGTGGGAGTAGGCTTTAGTGGAGCTGATTTCTAAACCTAAAAGGAATTACCAACATCCAAGTTCTTAGGGAAGGAATAAAATATTTTCAAAATTATATTTGGTTTCTTCTGTTATCCCACTGCCTTCCCCCAAATTTACTAGTAATACTTATATTTTACCATGAATCAAGAAGTGATTAGTGTTACTATAAAGTTTTGATTCTACATTTAATTTAATAATAGAAATAGAGTTAATATTCTGATCTGATATCAGATCAGGAATATTACATTATATGAGATTCTCACCACACTACTTGATCGCATATACCGTATGCATTGGAATGCATGGCTCCAACCATATTCAACTAGAGTGAGGGGATACTAGTAAGCATCAAAGAACAACTCACAAAGTGTCGACCGGGTGAGATCAAGTAGTTTGGATACGAGGCGGTGGTAGTATCATTCTTCCTAAAGAGGGTTCCCTCATTACGTCCATAGGTGCCTCTCAACTGAGGATTCACGAATTTTGCAGTGGGTCGAGGCCATGGCTCGTCATAGAGGTGGTGGAGGGCCCACCGTGACCTATGGTTTTGTCTTTTTTCGTTTGTTAGGAGGCCAATTGTTGATGATAGAGGAATATACATATGTAGGGAATGAATTCAGGGGTGAGTTGACCTTCCGTTTCTTGAGGGTGAGCAGTGGGACGACCAACGTAAGAAGGATACTACCACATTGCACTTTTTGTGTTATATCATATTTCATTTTTTTGTATTTTTGGTGATACTAAGACATATCCTACAATTTTTTAGATAAAGATCCGTCGAGACTTGCAAAGTCCTTGCCTATCGAAAGGCGAGGGGTGGTCATATTTATAGCTATGTATCGTCACAGAGGTGGTGGAGGGCCCACCGTGACCTATGGTTCTATCTTTTTTCATTGGTTACGAGGTCCATTGTTGATGATCGAGGACTATGCATATGCAGGGACTGAGTTTAGGGGTGACCCTGATCTTCTGTTTCCTGAGGGCGAGCAGTGGGATGAACGAGGTAAGAAGGATACTACCACATTGTACTTTTTTATATAATATTTCATTTTTTTTGTATTTTTGGTGATACCAAGACATATCCTACAATTTTGTAGACATAGGTCCATTGAGACCTGCAAGGGCCTCACCTATCGAAAGGCGAGGGGTGGTCAGAGATATAGTTATCAGGAATGTAGAGGCAAAGAAGGAGATTCAAGAAATTGAAGACAACCTCCAGAGGATGACTATGGAGATTACTGGCATTTCTATTGACGATCTTCCTAGGCATTATCATTGCCATCCCATAGGAGTGTAAGGGCATTTTCGGAGGATACTCAATAGAGTGGCTTGTGTTGTTATGTGTTATCATGAGAACAAGTATTAGTCCATAGTGACTCCGATTTTGTATTGTATACATATTGAAATCTTCAAATCTTCAGATTTTGATGTCTTGATGTACTAGAAACATGATGGTTCTAGATTTTGGGTACACCAGAAGCTTATGGCTCCATTTTTTTGTCTCAGTATCGTTTATATATTTAACACTCTTTTTATAGATATGTGTGTGTATGTGATGTGTTATGTGCATGAATGAATACCTATATGTATTTTCTTCTGTGATCTTTTATACATGGTCGAAAAATTAAAAATTAATACTAGACATGAGTTAAATACCAATCCAAAACATAATTTGTTAATGAATCATGTAGTGCATTCAAATGTTTTGGGATGTGATGGTAACATACACACTTAAAATACCTCTCTAAAATCCTAACTCTCTATAACATACGGAGAAGTAAGGGGTTACAGACGGTGTAGACTCGGTTCAGTTGATGCATAACTAACTCCAAATCCAGATAAACCCTGATCTGACTCGCATCACTAATTAAATATTCAGTTAGAAAACCAATCACTATCCGAGCTTACTAAATCGCCGATAGGGGAATATAATACCCAAGCATTGATGTGATTTTCATAGAATAATGGCAAGACTCATATACAAATCCAGAGTAAGCGGTCATCTGTCCATTTAAACACAACACTATATAAGCAAGCTTACCTAAGACACATCTTACATTCACAAAAAATTCACAATCCAAACTACACATGGAACTCTATAAATAATATGTACAAAGTATCTATGCTAGATGAACTAGGCATGGTACTTTTTGAGGTAAATTCCATTTCAGGGTTCACCCGTTGGTATTCCATAAGAGTCTATCATCTCGTAAGATCCTTTTTCTAAAATGTGGGAGACAATGTAAGGCCCGTGCCACATAGATTCAAACTTACCACCTCCCAATTTATCATGTTTCTGGTCATATGTCAGGACCGGATCACCTTTGTTGAAGGGCCGAGGTTGAATGGATCGGTCATACTGAGCTTTAACTCATCATTTATCTATCTGATCATTAGCTAAGGTATCATCTTGAAAAGTCTCATCAAACTTATTCAATTACAATAATCATTCTTCCTCTAAAGTGGTATTGGGTAGCAGTTCTATATCAAGTTTCAAAGAAGGAATTTCACATTCGATCGAGAGAGTATCTTCTATCCCATACACCAATTGAAATGGGATTAAGCCAATATATGTCTTAACGACAGTACTATAAAACCATATGTGGAAAACAACCACAAATTCCAACTTGACTTGGATTGTCATGCCATCCATTGAAGCATAGTTTTTAACACTTTGTTGATGGCTTCAACCTGGCCATTGGCCTGCGAGTAGTAGGGTGTAGAGTTATCATGATGAGAAACCTAGTTTGTCACTTAGTTTTGACATCATCATTTTTTGAAAATTTGAGCCATGATCAGTCACAATGGCTTGAGAGACTCTGAACCTAGTGATTATGTGATTGAAGATAAATAGGGCATCGATCATGTTCACAAATGTAGCTTGTGAAGGAGGGGGGAGAATTTTTTAATGGAAAGACTCCCATAAGTGAGGAATATTTGAGAAAAAATACCCCTATGTTATGATACTATGGAGCCTAAGAATCCAAGAGTAGGACATTGTTCACAGAATTAGTACTCATGCCTGGAGAACAAAACTCCAATTGATCAACTATAACAATCTTCCCATGGAATCTGAATTGGAAAAAATGAAACACAAATGAATCAACTTCTTGCATTGCACAGAACCAATTCCTACCTAGGAGGAGAATCTAATCTAAAGGAGAATCGACAATCTTGAAATGGATGGACACTGATTTCCCCCCTAGTTCAATTAGGAGAGGAGACATTAATCCATAAGGTTGAAAACCACAACCATAAAAGGCCTTCAAAGTCGTAGTTGTCCGATTAATTTCAGGGGAGCCTATATCTCTCCAACATGATAGGGACATGACAGAATTCAAGGAACCTTCGTCTGACATGATGCGCTGGAATTTATTCCCAATAAATTTTGTAGACAGTTGGAAAACTAACTAATGGGAAATACTTGACTTAAAATCATCCAGTTTAAAGGTGATAATATTACTATTTTCATGATCCATAGATCCAAGAATCAACAACAAGTTATTCCTCTATGTAGGACATGTTTGGAGTACCTCGAGGGTAGACATATCACATAGTTCCTAACCCAAATATTCTATTAAATTTTAATATTGAGCCTCCCACGCACTCAGATAAAATACCAATTTTTGAATCATACTCTTTGGTGGCTAGAGGACAGTGTCGAGAACAGGTTTTCAATATGAATATTGTTAGTAGGAGGGGAGGGGAACTATAGGATTATTCGTTGAAGTATTATCATCTTTATTTTTTGGAGGAGGGTCATAGTTCTGGGATCTGGTGGTAAGACTAACCGATTTGCTAGACATAATTTTAACCTCATTTATAGAATATGAAGAAGACCCGTGCAAGTATTGATGGTTAATCAATTGTTGCTGGGTAGGGAAAGGATCCATCAAGACCGTCGGGGTGGGAATGTTTTTTAGAAACTTGTTTACCTCTTCACACCAAGGACATTATTTGGTGAAGTGGTCACCTCCACATATGAGGCAGGTAAAATTTTCATTTCTCTTATTCCTGGATTCAACATCTATGTTTTGTGTTTTATTACTCTCTTGTTGGTTTTCAGACTTATTTGATTTATTCTTTCCTTTCTTCTTTGTTCCTAAAGATTCTGAGGATTGAATGGAATTTACCTCGATAGAGGCAACAGGAGTGTAAGTGGTCTTGGGATTTGTGATGGTCTAGCTAGAAGATTGGTTTTGATTCTTTGGGGATTTAGTCACTGATTGTGTCTGAATAGAACCAAGTACACCATCGACTGGTGGTGTTGTTGAAGGTATTGAGAGGTACGAAGTAGGACAAGGAGCATGTGGGATCAGTTCATACAGAGTGCCTGACTGGGAATAAACCAAGTCCATGCACCAAGCTAGGCTAATGGATTTTTATTCAGTGAGAACACCTCCCATCACAACATCCGGAGACATGGGCAGAAGCAATGGCTTAGTGAACCAATCAACGAGTAATTGGTCAGGGATAAGTGCTTTAATCAACCTACATTGTTATCTCCACTCATGTATGTGATCATATATACGGGTGGAAGTGATTTGATGAAGTGAGATTAAATATTTGTACATGTTTTGTATCGATGTGGGAGTTTAAAATGTGTTAAAACGCCATTGCTAAGGTGTTAAAATCCCAAAAAGAGTTTTGAGGCAATTCTATATATCACTTGGTGACGATTCCGGTGACAGTCCTTTGAAACAGTTTCAAATAAATAGAACCATCCATTAGAGAGTTGGAAGAAAACCACAAATGATAGGTCATAACGTGGTTTTCGGAGTCTTCACTAGATTTTCCATCAAATTTGGGTATATCTGAAGGTAACTTTACTGGAATAGCAGTCCAGGAAGGATCATGGTGAATAGGGTTGTTAATTAATCGTGATACATACAAAATATCAAGTGTAGCCATAAAGAGAAGTTGTTGATTAGGTTGCATATACTAGTAACATTGATAAGGAATCTGTGTACCAGTAGAGTCGTAAGCAGATAGATAAACAGGTGTCGATGATCCTATGATAATAGGTTGGTTTCCAAAATATCCACTTGATGGTCCTATAGGGGGGGTTCCTCCCGATGGGGGACATCCAGGAGGTGGACCTCCTGGTGGGCCTCCAAAAGGTGGATGTCTGGGTGGGGGACCTACAAATGGTGGACCTCCAGGTGGAGGGCCTCCGGACGTTGGACCTCTAGGTGGTGAACCTCTAGATGGTGGACCTCTGGATGGGCCTCCAGGTGGAGGACCTCAGGACGAGCCTCCATACATGTTTGAAAATGGGCTTCTATATGTAGGAACATTTGACCAATTAGGTTTCCCCATGGGTTATTGGGGTTTCCAAGATAAGGGATGTCGGGAAAATATTTTCCCAAGGCAATGGGTTGGTAATTTTGGGTATCCATTGCTTGTTGATTTCCTAGGTAAAGGTACCCCCATGCAGGTTGATTAGACATCGGTTGAACCCACTATGGTTGTCCCGGTGAGGAGGAAGGAAAAATCACATTTGCAGTCATGAAGGGTAATCCATCCATGGGATGCCCTGAAGCAAAAATCTGCCCAAGATTTAAACTAGTTCTCATGATTGTGGTGACCAATTTTTCTAGGGATTTCCCCCAATCACATGGTTCATAGGATAACTAGGAATAGAAGGGAGAGATTTTGCTGATATGGTAGGGATATAAGGTTGTCCTGGATCATAAGAAACTACACTTTGAACCAATATTCCAAATATGGTAGAAGCATAAGACTGAATAAGGGCATGGTATTTAGGAGTGGCTCTTTCCGAATGGCTAGGAAAAGGGGAGAGAATTCTCCTTCTTATGATTCCCCCTCTCGTGCGTAAATTGGACACCATCTCATGAATACATCTACAATACTTATCATTTGATAATAATATTGTCGGATTAGGTGGGGGAGATAAAGTAATAGTGTCATATTCAGAAATTGTCCGTCCTAGGGAAGCCTCCTGAAAAGGAGAAGTTGGACCAAATTATGATTCCACGAGGTCATATGAGGGTGGGACAAACACCCAATATTTTGCACTAGAATGGCCTTCCGTAGGGAAATGAAATGTTGAATCATGTGAAGGATGTAATTGTACCAATACCAGAATAGAGGCAGATGTATTCTCGAAAGAATAATACTCTTCTCCTGATCCAACAACTGGAACACCCTCCACATAAGGATAAGTTATGACTGGTTGGTCCATGGTGACCCCTTGTCTTTCTTCCATAGTAGGAGGAAAATCAGGTGGTAAACCCTACAATCTACGAGATATCCTCACAAGTGGTTCAGCCAGAACGATGGTTGAACACTCTTACTTCAAAGGTATTCTAGTAAAAAAATCCACACACAAACAATTCTATGCAATCTAAGGTCACAAGCAAACTTAAGTGATAAGAGGGGCTGAAAAATCCGGAACCTCACTAGGAATATCAAGTTTTCATAACTCGCGATATACCGCAGGGTCCAAGAATGAAATGCAACAAGGAGGATTGGGGTCGTACCCTTTCCTGAATACTCAACTACGTAGACGATATGTACGTAATATCTCCCCGAGTGTTGTTCTTGGTGTATTGCTTCAACAACATGACCAAAAGGATTTGCTCAGTTGTTATCAGTTCCTAGAAGGGTCTCCCAATATACAAAATGTACGTGGTAGCTCAAATCCATGTTAGTGTTGTCTAATGCACAACTATTCAAAAGGGGTCATCTAATATACTATCGAGTATGTGAATAAATTTTCAGTATACAATGAGGGTACGTGAAATTTCGTTCAATATACCAATTGGTACATGGAAGAACCGCATGATCCTCTGGATGTAGTGCAGGAAAAAATAACAAATCCTATGTTTATAGATGTTGAAACACGTCTTCTAACCTATCACTCAAATTACTAATACTTTTAACCTAAGCTACCGTTCAATTTTATCTTAATGGTTAGTAAATGTTTGTGGAATGTGAGGTAATTACAAGATTACATTATCTAAATGCAATACAATTTTCCTTTTGATGAATTTTATCTAGAGTAAGGGAGAGGTTCTTCCTTTTCAAATTATGAAATGAAAACACCATGTGATTTAAACAACTCATTCCTTAGACTTCAAATACTTTTAGACAAGCAAAACCTCTAATGCTAATGCTTAAAATCTCTCTAATGTAAAAAGGAAAAGGCTCTTTAATGCATAAATTCCTATGCTTTTCTAAATCAAGCTTAAAAAAGAAAACACTTCTAATCATTTAATCAAACCAAAAGCAAGCAATCAATCTTTTTCTTTTTTTTTATATGTAATTTCGGGAAAAGGAATGCAAACAATCGAACTAAAAAAGTGCAAAAAAACATACTATTTTGCTTTTCTACAGATCTCTAAAGAGATTTTAAGGGATCAATCATACAAACCATACACCCAAGGCCAAATTTCCACACAAGACTATTCAATTTCATAGCTTGTACTAAGACAACATTTTAAGATCTGAACTTAAAAAGTACATTCAGGATAAACACACACTATCATACCTATCAATGATCAGAAGATTAGACTAAAAAAACCCAAACAAAAGCAAAAAATTCAGTAGAAATATCCTAGAGTTGGAGACGACCTACCTCGACGCACTCTCTAGGGTGGAACCAGGGAAATGTGCAGTAGCCGATGCTTTTTGCATCCTCGTGAATAGCATCAGTGCCACTTTTTTATTATGGAAAGAAGGCTTCAATGTCACTCCTTGACAATGGGAAAAAGGCGCCAGGGACAGTCCAATTCTTTGTCAAATACACCCAAGTGTGTCGACATATCTAGAAAACCAAAAGAAACAAACAACCTATAGAATAATGAATTGTAAATCAAACTAGAATTATGGTAAGTGTAGACACAAACCAAAGAAATAAAATAGGGTTGAAATAGATGGATTTCTCATGTTATATCCTTGAATGAGCGAGAGAAAAACTTTGTAAGATTGTAATCAAAATCAAAATCAAAACTCATAGATCTGATTATTTCTCCCCAGTATGGTCGCCAATTTTGTTTTCAAAAATTCTCAATCAATGCGGGAAAAGATTGTTTATGTAGTCTACATGGGGAAAATCTAGAACAAAAATTCATAGCGATGCATCCTTTCCCTAGATAATTGAACTACTTGAATGTAAATCTTTCCTTACCTCAATGTTGAAGGTCATTCTTTCCTTATGGATCCTTTCATGGTTAGTTGTACCTACAAATAACGTGAAGAACAAGAGCAAATAATGAAAGAAACAAAATAATCCAATGATCTATATTAATGATCAAGGATAAAAGTAATGAACAATCAATATTAACACAAATCATTTATGGAAAATGGGAACATGTTTGTATTAATAATATAAGAGAAGAAAACCACAACCAAAGCCTTGACACTGAAGCTTTGTTCTCACAATTCCTTTGACATCACTTTCACACACACTCTAAAAGCTCTACAAGCCTCACTGACAACTACACTCTTTTCCTCCTATACCAACAGTGATTCTAGCAGCATAAAGGTTCTCTCTTGGTTCTCTTACCTCCCCCTATCCATGAAGAGAAGCTCATATATATAGGACAAAGGAATACTAAAGGGGTTGATATCTTTTAGGAGGAAGGCGAGGAATGATCCATAGAGGCTTGGGGCACGAATGCCACCTACTCCAAGTAGTTGGGATAAGCCTCCATGAGGAATTTTTTTAGAAGGTTCTCGAAATATTCTCTTTTTTACCTTTTTCAAAGTGTTGACGTTCCTTGTACATGGGCAAGTTGCCCCGACGCTTTTTGTCTTAAGGCAACAAGTGTTATCGATACACTATGGCAATAGGAAAGAGGCGTTAAGCAGTTTTGACGCCCTATGTCATGAGGAAAGGTGCGTCAAAATCCCTATAATTAGGCAAAAATCTCTTTAAAAGATGTTTTGGCCATATCATTTCAGGCGATTGAGCATAGAAACCAATTTTAGGTGTAACACATATCTATTGATTTGATTGCAAAAGCACATGTTATGTAAAGCATATTACAATAATAAGTGAAATAATGATTTCATAATTTATTCATTTAGTGCAACTCAATACCATCAGGAGAAGCAAAGCTTGAAGAAATAAGTTCCAAATTGAAAAGTATACAACTAGCACTACAAGGAAAAGAACTTGTAGCGGAGGTTATAGCAGAGGTTTTTAGTGTTACAAGATTGGAAAAAATTGCCAAAAAAACATCCGCTAAAACCTCCACCAATGGTAGTGTATGTTTTAATGGAGGTTATTATGAATATATATTATAACTAGAAAAGCCCAGCAGTTGAAGGTTTTAGCGGATTTTTTTTTACCGATGTGCTTTTCTGAAACAAGGCACATCGGTGTGAATATCACACAAATGCACCGGTGCTAAAATATGTGAACAATATACATAGATGCACTCAAATATATCATGCAATGGAAAGCATTAAATTTATATGATGCACCGGTACATACAAATATATTCTACGTATCAGTGCTTACAAACAATATAAATGCACTAGGTGGATATTTCACATCATACGCACTGGAAGCTCTCAATATTTTTATACTTTAATGGTGATGTCTATTTATTATAGTGCACTAGTTCCTTTAATCATAATACACATCAAGAGTGCAAACTTTTAAAATATCCCGGTGTATTTAAACAATGTAAATACATCATAGCGATTAATTACAAAAAAGGTATCGATGCATAACAACTCTGAAAAAACCTAGTGCGTATAAGCAATTAAAAGGCACCAGTAAATGCCCCCGAGAAGTGGAATTTTTGTTTTTTTAATCTAATGGTGTGTTTAAATTACATTGGAGTACCAGGGGATTTATATATAAGAACTAGTGCATATAATTAATAAAAACACACTGGTGCGGATAATTCCTAAAAACGCACCAGTGTGACTAATATCACCAAAAGCATTGAAAATTATTCTTTGAAAAATGACTACTAAAGTTGTAGTGAAATATCTATATTATATTTTTTTATTTTTTTTATTCCATTCTTTATGAGAAATTGAAAGATATTTTTATAATACTATTCATTTTTTTTAATTATTGTGTTTGTTTTGATTAATTTACATATATCATCTATTGTAATATTTATCATCCATACATTTAATTTCCAATGTACCAATTCATAATAACATTGGAGAATGAAATAGAATATTTTGTTTATTTTACTATATATCAATAGGAGGGCCTTTGTCATACAAAATAGGACAACACAGAGACAACAATAATCAAAATATCAACATCCATGTAATTGTTAGAGTTATTGGTAACTTGTTATCTTTGATTCAGAGACTATGTTCAGTACATTATACAAAATGTTTGATTTCCATACACAATTATTTCCAAATATACATCGTTTGATTTTCATAAACAATTATTTCAAAATATACATCAGCTTGCAATAACATCAAAAATAAATATGGATCATAATTATTCATTGCAACTATTGTCAGTGCTCGATCCAGTTGCATCAGTTGGGTGATTTGGCCAAATGTTTTGTTGATTGGCTCAATTGTTTTCCTCTTGTTCAGCTTCCATCTGAAAACATAAAAATAGATTGTACTGAGTGTATATGCATTGTTGGGAATAATGAAAAATAAAATAGATAATATACATGAATGTAAATTAAAAAGTGACGTACCATAGAAAGAATTGAGTCATGAATGATACACATTCTTTCAAAACCAAATTTCATGCCTTCTAGAAACAACTATTGGCTCCACTCCATACTTTGATTCCTACAAGTTTTATTCCCCATCATAAATCATAGATTTAATATAAATGGTTTTTGTTGTTCTATTAATTATAAGATGAGATATGTAAAACAACATAGATATACCTTACAAATTCTACAATTAGTTTTTGATACGCCAGCATATACTCACATCCCTTGCTTGACCTAATGTCAGTCAATTCTTTTGATGCCATCCTCTTTGTATGTTAACACCTTTTTCAAGACATCCAACAATGGCTAGTGAAAAAAAACAAAAATAAATATAAAGATCACAACCACTATGAAATATTAATATCTTATAAGGAAATCATAAATACTCACAAACTTTTCTATCGACCCCTTTTTTCCTTGTCGACTTGTTTTGTGTGCTAAATGGGTTCCATTTTGTTTTCTTTTTTGCATCAAAACAATTGAAAATTAACATTTAATGTTGAATTAACTAATGAAATGTACATAATCCTAAAAATCAATGATTTCATATAATTGAAGGATGTTGTTGAGATGGCTCCTCCCGCAATGCAATTATGTCCATTTCCTTGACCATCTCCTTGTACACTTTTTTGGAAATCCTTATTGGCACATTTCGCATATCATCTCATTCATATCTTGGGTTTTTCATAATCTTTCTGGAAATGTTAAATGACATTAAGCTATTTTTCTATTGATATGAAAAATAAATATAACATAATTAAAATTATAAATACATATTCTACATAAACATGTTTAGGAATATTACTTTTTGAATGATTTTTTTTGTTGTTGTGTGTTTTTTCTATTGCAAGTATGACAAGTCTCATTGACCATTTCTCTGGAAACACCTATTGTATTTTACATATGACATGATTCTTTAAATCATTTGATTGATTTAGCGATATTATAAGTGAAAAGTATGCCTATACGTTATTTCCACTATATCCCTCATAGTATTATAAAAGTCTTCCCCCCATCTATTAACTTCCAACACCACTCGAGATGTGCTAAGGACCAATCTATTATCATTTGCATCTTCCATGTTTTTTTTAAATGAGAATCATTTTTGTTGTTGTCAATCCTTGCATAACATTCAACATACATGAATTACATTATTTGAAACATATTAGTGAATAGTCTTAAGTACAGTATTACTTAAATTGGAAGAAATAATTCATATTCGTGTTTTTTATTCACCTGATTCATCCCTCTACAAATTTTCCATCAACGTCCGCTCTTATGGAATTAGATTGAAAAGCATCTCATCAAGCTTCCTCATTTTTCGGATCCACATGTCACACATTAACCAATACATATTAGTTAAATTTACAAATAATTTAAACAAATTAATTTAAATACAAAAATTAAAAAGCACTTTCCTTCTTCATAATTCTGGATGTGCTCCCATCATGTTGAATAAAATTGTTATTCATTGAACCGATACCATGTATTTTCTATAAATAAACAACCTGGACCATTAAATACAAAATCTATTAATACATCTCACAAATAAATTACATACTTGAAAATATAAAATATTTTTGACATCAGTGCTCTTAAATAGATAAAATTACTCAGTTCATTATGTACCACAATGCGTCGGTGCCTTATATAGATATAGGGGCACCATAAACGACATAAATTATTTAGTGTTTTAGGATAATAAAAAAATTGCATTCCTTCCATTACTGATGTGTTAGTACTATTATGCATCAGTGTGTTAATGCGGGATTGTGGCACCAAGAACCATGAAATGATTATCCACTTTTTTAACATAAAATATATGGTCATGCATGTCACCTCCGGTGTGCTATTAAAAAAAATGAATAGGTGTGTTACGGATATATAAACACATCAAAAATGACGCATGCATTTTTTTAATGATAAAAGAAAACTTGACATGGCCTAAATGGTTACGGATTCGACCCAAGAAGTGGCCCCATCTCACCCATGCTTTTTACATATAATATCAAGCTCATCAAATCTAAAATCCTTACAATGAAAAATCATAATTGTGTAACAATAGAGGAATTTAAACTCTAATGTAAAATTTTGCAACCACATAAAACAAAAATAAGGAACTAGAAAATAAGGGTCGCAACATTGAAGGTAACTATGATTTTTTTCTAAATCTAGATAAAATCTAAATAGAATAATAAGATCTATATTAATATTTCACATACTTGAAATTTCTACTATGTAGGGTTTTTATTTGATTCACCATACCGAACAAATTTTGATCCTTATAATAATCCGGTTGCTCCAAAATCCTTCTACGTAAATATCTCTTTCAAAACTCTCCCCTCCAAACTTTGGAAAAATAATGAATTAATGTTTAGGTTTTTTCCTTTTAAACACCTTTTAGAATTCATTTTTGAAATTGAAATTGATGCCCTTTTTCAGTTTGGGGAGAATTAACTTGTGCATTTTTTTTCCGGCATTCTGGTGCACTTGTTATTTAGTTGCACAAGTGCATTTATAAATCAAATGAACTAGGAAGTATTTAGTAAATCATGATGCAATGTTTTCTGAATGTGAATTAATTGGTGTATATTTTTAGATGACGCACTAGTATGAATTATTTGTAAAATGCATTGATAAATATCCGCTATCAAACTAGCATGTATTTTCTTCTGTGCGGCCTTTTGTGGAAGTTCGTTTTCAATTTGTTTTTAGTTATGGCGCACCAGTGCACCAAAGATATATGAATGCATTGGTGCATGTTTATTTGATTAGACGCATCAATGTAATTTGAAAATATTTGGGTTTGATGCGTTTAATTAAAATTATATACTCATCTCAAATGTTCTTTTAATATTCAATCACACCAATTACAATATTTCATAGTATATATATGTTGCTTAAACTCACCTTACTCTTACAAAATGGTTTCCAAACTATATTGGAAGTTAAATTATGATGTAGTTCTTAAAATTATTTTAGGACTTTAGAGACATATCTTGATTGTTGATTTGGATCAAATGCAGGGAAAAAAGGTTATACTATCAAATGGCCAATTCTTCAGATTCAGTCTTGTTCAAAGTTCGACGAGTTCTCCCTTTCCATCTCCAGTAAGTTCAGGTTTTATTTATATTTTGACTATTTATTTCAATTTATGTTACTTATCCATGTGAATATGAATATCCATTTATTATATATTACAAGAACCTGATTCAAGTTTGAGTTTGGATGCACAAGATATTCCACGAGTTTCAAAACATCGTAAGCTCTTATTAGGAGAAAAATACTGCAAAATTTCATAGTTGAAAATGGGTAGCTTCTTTACCCCACCAATTGTAACATGCTGTATTCAATCTGCAATCCTGATTCATCGATGGGAATTCATCATGAGATGGATCTCTTTTATGACTCCCCAATAGTTTGTGGTTGTTCAAAATGTCAAGGATTGAAGGAGAACCCTTGGTTTGTCACACTCAACTATTACACCAATGATATATTACCCAGTGTTGATGGTCTAATACCCCCTATTACAATGAAAAATCCAATAGGTGATATAGAAAAGTCACGTAGGAATGCTTCCCCATGCTCAATTTTGAAAACGTTGGAAGCCAAAACAACTATGTCTCGTCCTAAATTGAAAAACCCCCATTCTTATGTTCAATCAACTAAAAGTTATAGTGATCCAAAGTATGACATGAATGCCACCCAACACATATCTACTAGAAGATCCAAAAAGTTGCATGAGTTGAGAGAAAAATCGTCTAAGTACACACTAAGATCTGTCCAATTGTTGGAGGATAGCGATGATTTATTATTTCTTGTGAATTTCCAGAGTAAATATCAAACTTCTTGCAACCATGCTTTGTGTGTTGCTTGGTCGTCTCCTTTACCTGTGCCTGATGTTCGAACCAAATCATCCTTTCATGGTAATCGTTTTGTGATTTATAAGTCTAATATAAATGTTGCAAATCTTGGGTTGTTTATCCTTTCACATGTACTCATTCCTCCCAAATAGTCAGTAGCACTTATGCCATGTTTTCGTCCTATCTATTTCCAATTAGATTACTTGAATATTGTTAAATACAAGCATAGCATTTCCATGTATAGTATGTGCATGAATGTTTATGTTTCTAGAAACTTTAATAGGAACAACCTATTATATATAGATGGTCGTCCATGTACTCATTGGAATATTGCAGGGCTCTTAAATAGTTCTAGGTGCTCTTTATTTTTTGCAAATTGTTCATTTGAGGAACACTTCAATGGCTAGGGTTTTTTTATGAAAAATAAATCCTACAAATTTGTTGTTGTACATGCAATCCATAGTTTGTCTCTTGGAGACAAGTTGTTAAAAAACTATAACTTTCATAAACCACCAATCGATTGTTAAAGACACCTTCCACTAGGATTAACTTTAGATGTCCCCTTTGGGCGTAAGACAAAAAACATTGACTAATTGTATTCATTAATTTTCAATGGGATTCATGTTAATGTATTACTCAGTTTGAAATTCTGTTTATAGATTGTTTATTTATTTTATAAATTGTTTATTTTATGTCCAAAATAGAGGACTTTCCATAAACGCCTCATGTGAGTCATCATAGAATCAAGGATGTTTGATTAAATCATTATAATATGTGTAATTGTCACACCAAAATATCACACACAGATTTATGGATTGCAATACATGTACTACTAGCTCAGATACAATGCTCTTGTTTGATTAATTGTATTTGTTAATTTTTATGGGATTCATGTTAATGTAATGTTAATTTTGAACATGGGGTGTAGAATAGGCGGTTAATGGGTGTATCATTAAGGATTTCCTTGCACAAGGTCTATTTCAAAATGTAGTGCTCAATTTTAAATTTTAAATTTTAATGTGGGAGTGATGTTAATTTATCGCTCAATTTGAATATTTGCTTTCTAAATTGTTTGCAAATTAACATTTTCTAGTGGAAATGATTCTAGTGATTCTGTAATAATTATTTTATATAATGCTAGATCAAACCATTTGCATTGTGCTTACTAACATCATCGATGTAATGTTCAATACTTTTGAAATCATGATTATGATGATGAGCAACTCGTCTATCATCTTCCATTGAACCCCAGTATAATGTCAAATTGAGATAAGGATTAAAAAGAGTGCAACTTAGAGAGGAAGCATACCAAGCATGGTTTAATCAACCACCTATTAATTTTCCACTGCATCCATACACGCCAATTATGAATTCCTACAGTAATAGTAGTTCTTCACATGTTGGCAATGGAGGAAATGAAGTAGATGTTGGTATGGATGAGTTATTATGACAAATGAGTGCCATGGATGCAATGTTGTTACATACATTATAAGACAATGATATAGGGTATGATGCTCATATCACTGAAGCATTCTTCAAAATCCCTAAATCGGCTTCAAACACCCCTCTCTTTGGATCTGGTCAGTCAAAGTCTACATAGTTTGGGACAACAATATTACTATACAACTTGAAAAAAATGTATGGCATGTCATATATGTGTTTCTCAACACTTTTTAGGTAATTGGCCATCCACTGATTTATATTTTAAGTAATATTATCACACAATCAACATTAAATATGGTTTATTTTATGAATGTTAAATGATAAGGTACATTTATATTACCCACTAACTGGAGATTATTAAAAGATAAGGTACTTCCGAGTGATAATGCAAAGATATAAAGAAAATGTTGAAAATGTTGGGTGTTGAGTACATATCATGTCATGCATGTCCCAACGATTGTATTTTATATAGAGGAAAACATGCATACATAGAGATATGTCCAAAATGTGGGCATGACAGGTACAAATAATCAAAAAACAAAGCTAAAGAACATGGTCCTATTCATAATATATTGAGATACATGCCTATAATCCGAAGGATTCAAAGGCTCTTTTGTTGCAAAGAATTATTCGTCATGCACTGAAGTGAGGAAGGAGTTATATGAATCCCAAATGATTCAATTTCCATGAAGCATATAGAGGATACATGGACTGATAAATTCAAGGATGAAGTACACAACCTCCAATTGAAAATATCCATTGATGGCGTCAACCCATTTTACCAACCAAACACCACCTACACTATTTATCCTGTAGTAGTGATCAATAACAATACCCCCCCTTGGTTGTCCATGAAGAATGAACATATTATGTTGACTCTTATATTCCATGGTAGAAGATAAGTGAAGAATATGTATGTTTACCTACAATCATTGCTTGATGAGCTGAAGGAATTATGGGAAGGGTACATGTATTTTATGTATCGAGACCCATGCCATCAGAGAGGAATTTTACATTGTATGGCATATGTGCGTACACCCCACATGATTATCTAGGGTTGGTGGTTTTCTCAGGTAAATATGTTGTTTGATTTTTTTATATTAAAAGAAATATTTTTTGGCATATTAATTCACTGTGATTGTCTTAATATTCAACACTAACCGTGTGCTCTATTCAGTGTAACATTGTAGGTCTTATAAAAAAAGGTTATCATGGATGTAAATGTTGTGGACCTTCTATGAAGTCTAGGTGGTACAAATACCTATGAAATATAGTGTACGAATTCTCTAGGGAATTCCTCCTAGTAAACCACCCTTATAGAAGAGCAACATATGCTTTCAATGGTAAAGAAAAGAGAACCCAAATTCCTGAAATAATGGCATTGGATGACTGGCTTAGGGAATATGACAGAGAGAAGGAGAAGGAAATTGCATAGATGTTTTATTCAAACATGGAACCTATGTTCAATGATCCCGAATTATTTGACACCTATGTTGATAAAATTCCAAAAGGGATGAAAAGGAAATCGATATTTTATGAGCTCCTATATTGGGAGTACCTTAATATTATCCACTTACTAGATCCCATGCATATATTTAAAAATGTTTCATGTTATTTGTGGATTCACATATCATCCAAAATAAATGAAAAAAATTACAAGTTGTCTTTGTGAGAATTTATAACACAGATGGATCTAGGAGCCAAGAAACTCTCACAAACTCCCTATGTTCATAAAACAAGCACAAACTAGCTGAAAGACTAAAAATTACACATACACATGAAGTCAATAATGGATATTATTAACACTGTCCAACATGTAACTATGTATGGAACTAATATATAGTACAATATGGAAAAATCATGAGGCCTTGGAGGTCATGTGGAAGCATACAAGTGTCATCGCTAGATTTGAACCTCATCCCCCCTAGGTGGACCAATGAGCCTCCAAATCATCCAAAACGACCACGAATGCATATGTGAACATGGTTGAGGCATGCTTTAACATGTGTGGAGGTATGATAGGCATGGATGAGAACATGGGTGAGTGGGAGTAGCTCTAAGAGAGCAATAAATGCCCAAAACAGTCCAAAACCACCCAAAGCATGCACTAGTGCCTCAAAGGAGTCAAAATACCTAAAAATGTGGAAGGGGAGAAAATTGCTGGTTGACTAAAATAAATGTGGGCACCTAGGTGTCAGAATGATCAACCTAGTGCACCTCAAATATGCAGAATTGTCAATTTCCCTAAGTCTAAACCATAGGAAATATTGCATAGAAGCAAATAAATGAGTCTAAGGTATAATACTAATGTAATAAGGTGGATTATCAGTATAATACCCCCCCCTTATGCCATAATTAGTAATTCTTAACCAAATATATCATGTAGGCCTTGGAAACAAAGGCTCAAGTCACCTCATACAATAGAAAAAATTATTTGTCCATAAAAACAAGGTAAGGAGGAAAACCACATGGGAACAAAACCTCCCCACAAAAATGGACATGGAGCCAAAAATATGAAAGTGAATGGTAGCCATCACCATGCATCACCCACTCTAAGAATATATCTCAGATAGGTGAAGGTCTTCTCTATAAAACACTTGGTGAAAAATATCAATGGTTTGCTCTGCTGATGGGTAATACTACAAGGCTATCACCTGATCATGCACCAAGATATGGGTGTAGTGCATGCGTATCTCAATGTGTTTGGTCCTTTGTCTCTACAATGGATCTATGGAAATATTGATATCACTTTGATTATCACACCAAATGAATGTGGGTGAATCAAATGCAACTCCAAGTTTCGGAAGAATACCTTGCAACCACATACATTGTGTAGTTACGCTCACTGCTCCTCTGTACTCGGCCTCAGCTTAAGAAAGGGAAATAGTGTGTCTTTTCTTGCTTGAACAGAATATGGGACCTTTCTCAATCATGAATACATAACCCAAAGTGGATTTTCTATCCATGGGATCGTCGTCCCAATCAAAATCAATAAATCCAACTAGTTCTAGTGGAGAACTAGCAACATAGTGCACCTCGAAGTGTCTGGTTCCTTGCACATACTGAAGGATCATCTTGGATTCCTTACAATGTATCTCATGAGGCTGATGAATATAAATTTCTACATCACTTACAGAATATGCTAATTATTTCTAGAATGAGTAAGATACAACAAACTCCCGACTAGTTGTCTATACAATGAGCAATCCACCAATGGAGAGTCACCAACTTCACCTAGTTTGATACTAGAAAGGAATGGGGACTTGGTTTCCTTAAATTCAGAAATATTAAACTTCAATAATAGGTCTGAACCACACTTTTGTTTTATTACCTTGATTACTCTTCCATATTTCTCAATTTCCAAACCAGGAAATTGTTTCAATAATCCAAGATCGATCATTGAAAATTCACTGTGCAAGGAGGATTTGATTGACCCAATTTATTTGGTGCAGCTACCTATAATAAAAAATCATAAAAATACAGTACAATTACCTACAATACATCACAAATATTCTTCAAATAAATATTAGGATCATATTTTCATCTTTCAAAGCCAAGTGATAGCAAAAAATTGTCCATCTTGGTAGACCAAGCCCTTGGGCTTGCTTGAGGCCATATAATGGATTCTTTAACCTGAATAAAAGGTAAGGATCCTCTTGGAAAAATTTAGGTTGCTGCACACACACACACACACATATGTATCTCACCATGAAGAAATGCACTTTTGACATCCATGTGGTGAACCTCCCAGCACTTGCTTGCAGCAATGGCTAAAACTAGCCTGATAGAGTCCACCTTTGAAACCAGTGCAAATGTCTCTATATATTCCACTCCTTGGACTTGAGAGAAGCCTTTGGAAACTAATATAAATTTATATTTTATAACAGACCTATGAGAAACAACTTTGGTCCTATCCCACTTCCATTGCAGTAGTTTCCTCTTGGGAGGCAAAGGAACCAATTCCCAAGTCTCATTTTCCTGTAAAGAGTTGAACTCTTCTTGCATGGTTGTTTTCCGTATTGGGTCATAAAATTATTACTGATATTAGTGTGGATCATATCCAACCATCATGTATCAATTCTCAACAAGACTCAATTCATTTTCAAAATAAGCACTATGAAATTGTGATCTAGTCTTCCTAGGATCTAGTGGATTTCCAGCTAAATCCCTAGCTGCTTCTATGGTTTTCTCTGCCTACTTGGGCCTTTTGGGGGAGTAATGTTAAGAAAAATCATATTTATACATATCAGAATCAGAAATATCAGAAAATTATTCATCACTTACATCATCTTGTGGTGGTGGGGATGAGCATTCCCCCGGTGCTAGTTCAAGATCTGGAATGACCTCTTCTTCGAATTACACACTTAATATCTATGAAAGTATTTTGAGTTGAAGGATAAAATATATGGTATCCATTTTTATATTCACCATATCCAATTATTCACTCCTTTCTTTGTGGCTTCGATGCTTTTCTCTTTTCTGGAGGAATTCGAGCACAAGCCCTTGAGCCAAATATCCTAAAATGTAAAATATTTGGCTTGTGACCAAACCAAGCCTCATATGGTGTTTTGACATCTACTGATTTGTGAAGATCCCTGTTTTGAATGTATGTAGCACATTTAATGGCTTCATCCCTTATCTTAGGACTCAAATCCTTAGCTTCAATCATGTAGGTTTCCATCTCCTTGAGCGCCATGTTCTTCCTTTCTGCCACACCATTTTGTTGTGGTGTGTAGGGGACCGAATGTTGCATTTGGATGCCATAGTCCTCACAAAGGTTCTACAAATTATTGTTCACATAATATTTACCATTATCAGTATGAAGCACTTTGATCTTGTTCCTAGACTGATTCTCAACCAGGGATTTCCAAACCTTGAGTGTCTCAAAGACTTTAGATTTGAGTTTGAGAAAGTAAACCCAACAAAACCTTGAGAAATCATCTATGAAGGTAAAAACATACCTTTATCCTCCATATGAAGGTGTAGGGAGTGGTACAATAATATATGAATGTACCAATCCAAGTACTTTAGTAGATCTCATTGCTTTTCCTTTCTCATAACTGCGCTCTGGATGTTTTCCCACCACACCTTATTGGTATAGATTTCAGCTATCTCCACTGTGTCTGGAGTAAATGTTACTCTCTTGGCTTCTCCAATGTGGGTCATTTGGTACATTGACAATAGATTCACTTCCAAGTCTGGTACAAATAATAGATTATTGAAATATCAATCTTCAAGATCGAACAGTCGGGCCACTATCTGAATACATGGATGTGAATAAATATTTAATAGAGGCCATGTGCCTTGATGCTACTGAATCAATGATGAAGGATAAATATTCTGAAGAGCCAACAACCAATGCATGGCAACTCTCTTTGTTGTCTGAGCATGAACCTCCATCATTATTCCTTGCACCCTCTAGGACTGGGATGTTGTTCTTCTCCAACAATTGTGCCATCATATCAATGGTTTTTGTTCATACATGTGCTCTTTGGATGCCATCCTTTGTGAAAATAGGTGCATTTGGTCTTCTCCTTGTTCTTCTTGTCCTTGTCCTTGAAAGGATTCGAACCCCCACTAGGAAATTTGGGTATGTCTTGCTTCTTCTTGTCTGGCTACTTCGAATCCTTGGATTTCTTCTTTCCTTTGGATGCATTCTAAACCCCTGCATCAAGAGCTTGGTATTTTCTTGATTTGATGGTGCCCGTCTACACTATCTTATCTTTCTATTGGGTCAATAAATCCATGAAGCTAGCTAGTGATGGCATTTTCCAATGTCGAGTTGTGAGCTTGCTTGAGTGAAATGTGCTTACAAACACAAAGTAATCAGACCCTAACTTCAAAACAATAGATAGTATGAGTTTCTCATATTTCTTCTCTATGCCACATTGGTTGAGCTGAAGCACCAATGACTTGAATTTGGTGAAGAAATATTGGATGGTATCATAATGTGTTGGGTTCAAGGTGATGAACTCATTTTCAAGCTGGTGACCCGTCATCTCATTAGTCTTCCTAAACAGAGCTTTGAGCTTCACCCATACTTCATTTGGGGTAGCTAGACTATCAACATGGAAGAGAAAGTATCTTGAAATGCTGAGACAAAGCATTCCAAATGATTCGTCAAGTCTATTGAAATAATTCAATTTCTATACTACATAATTTGGTTCGACCTCTATTCCCATGGTGATCCTATAAAGGCCCTTTGACCTCAGCTGGATGACCAAATATGCCTTCCATTCAAAGAATTTGAATTGTGTTAGAAAAACATGGGTTTTCTCCATCTCATATTGCGCTAATGGTGATAATTTCTAAATGTACCTCCAATGAAAACTCATGAATCTATCTGGAGAATCCCTCTAACAACAAATCAAACACCATGGAATCGATTTGCAGCTCCAAAGAGATCTAATACCATGTGATAATTGATAAGACAGATCAATCTAGGAGCTAAGAAACTCTCACAAACTTTCTATGTTCACAAAACAAGCACAAAATAGCTGAAAGCCTAAAAATTACACATACACATGAAGTCAATAATGGATATTATTAACACTTTCCAACATGTAATTATGTCTGTAATTGATATATAGTACAATAGGGAAAATAAATGAAAAATCGTGAGGCCTTGGAGGCCATGTGGAAGCATACAAGTTTCATCACTAGATTTGACCCTCCTCCCCCCTGGGTGGACCAATGAGCCTCCAACTCATCCCAAATGATCACGAATGCATGTGTGAACATGTATGAGGCATGTTGGAACGCATGTGAAGGTATAACAGTTGTGGGTGAGAAAATGGGTGAGTGGGAGTGTGTCTAGGAGAGCAATAAATTCCCAAAATAGCCCAAAACCACCCAAAACATGTACTAGCACCTCAGAGGAGTCAAAATCCATGAAAATGGGGAAGGGGAGCACATTCTTGGTTGACTACAATCAATGTGGGCGCTTGGGTGTCAGAATGATCAACCTAGAGCGCCTCAACTGTGCATAATTTCCAATATCCCTAAGTCTAAACCATAGGAAATACTGCATAGGAGCAAATAAATGAGTCTAAGGTCTAAGACTAAGGTACTAAGGTGGATTACTAGTCTAATAGTATTCCAGTAGAGATATTTTTTTTTCATTTAAAAAAGACAATGTATCATGGATTTTGAAGAAAGAATATATTAATTCGGAAAATGAAGTTATAGTGGGTGTGAAGGCGCCTTATTTGTATGGGTATACTCTATGGTGCTACTTCACTGCAGATGAAAAGTTGTCGGGTTTGAAATCACATTACCACCTCAACCTTCTAAGTGTACGTATAATGTTAGAAAAAAGATTTATTTTTTATTTACATCCTTTACCACACAAGTTGAAATGCAATTAGTTGTTTGTTTGTGTTTACTTTGTAGTTTCATTATCCGTTGTTTGTGTGTGGGTTTGTGACCCATGACTTTCTTCATGACCTATGGTGTGCCATATCTAGACCATCTGTATTTCTATGGTGGATCACATCAAAGGATATTTACATTGCTAGCATCCTTGGTAGCGTCAAGAGATAGATGAGATTGTTTGTATGTTTGAGAAGGAACCACCAAAGAGTCTCATGAACTTATGCTTTCATCTTCTAATTCACCTAGTCGATGAAGTTAAATTAGTCAAGGTGGATTCATGTCACTGGATGTTCTTCTTGTAGAGGTACATGAAAAAATTGAAGGGATTTGTTCGACAAACAAAAAAACCTAAGGGGTCTATTGCAAAGGGATATATAATATAAGAGTCATTATATTATGCCAATGAGTACATCAATCAAATCGACCACACACCAAGAACAATGATTTGGGATGATGGACGTGATGAGCACAAAAGGGAAGGGGAGGTACCAAAAACAAATGAAAAAATGCACATGATAAAGAGTAAGTCACTTGTCTTTTGATCTTCACATTTCCACATAGTAAATAGTCACAACAAAATTCAAAATCTATATTTTATCCCATATGTATTGAATGTGATTTTTTTTCCATGAATACAACAACGAATTCAAAAATTGATGCAATCAATAAATTCATTCTTTACAACGCAGAGGAAAAACAAGCATGGGTTGCATTGCATAAAGAGAAGAAGAGGAAATGGGACATTGACAAAACATAGTTCAAGTGGTTACTTGGTAGAAGCATGCCTTTTCCAGATCATTTAAAAGAAAATATGCCAATGATATGTCCTAATAGTTGGGTTGTAGACCAAGTCAAAGAGAAATATGGTGCATCTGGTCATTACCCACCTAAAGAGGAGGATGTGATAAACATTGGGATTAGGTGCAACAAATTGGTAACAATATCTTTATGTGCATTTCTAACTTTATAATCCAAATTTTAACTATAACATCTATGTTTATTAAATTAATGGTTGGGCTATTATACATATGACACCATCATTTGTTAATATTTTTTATAGGTGCATTGATTCCCATCTATATGGGCTGATGGACATCATTTTCACACCAAGGATGCTGATGTTGGATGTCTTACACAAGACTATGGAGTGGAATTCGAGTTTGACCAATCTATTCGTGCTAGCTACTACGATAGAAACTTGATAGGAGGGATGTTGGGGCATGTTGGAAAGATACAAAATATCATTCAAGTGGATTTCTCATCTTTCCAATGTGTTAGTTTTAGGTGTATTTGGTGGGGACACATTCGACAGAAATAATGTAAGAATATTGTGAGTGGTTTTATATGTATCAACTCTAGAAATATGTGGGATGAAAGTAAGGAGCCTTATGTTTTTCCAAAACACTACAACCAAGTGTTCTTTCACCCGGATGTGTTGGATAGAGATTGTTATTTCATATTAAGAATAACCATAGATCTAAACATGTTTATGAGAATAATAGTGTTATCATGCCAACCGAGGAAGATAATGACAATGATGGTTATGGAGACTGATATCTACATGTTTTACTTCATAATTCACAGATTGGTATGTGTTTTTATTATTGTTATCAAGCCCAGTATAATTATATTGTTTATTTTTCATGTTACGACGGTGGAAATGGAAAGTTAATTATTTGATGCAGTGTTTAAACAATTTGTGTTAGTTAAGTACATAAGAGTATAAACAACTTGATTTGGTGGCAACATAGAGTGATATATACATGTTTTATTTCATCATTTACAGATTGAGATATCATTTTATTATTGTTATATCTGATTGTCTAATTATATTGTTTATTTTTCATGTTATGACGGTGGAAATGGAAAGATGCATATTATTGGATGCAATGTTAGAGCAATTTGAGTCGGTTAACAACCAATATGATGTATTGAAATATGTTTCATGTCTACCAAGTAATTTTTTATTGTATGGAATCATTGTATGTCATTCTCCATAGTTAGAGATGATATTTCTTGCTTTCCATTTAGTTCATTGTATTGTGAGTTTTATCATTTAATTTATTGTATGTTTACAAATGGATCAACATCAACTAATTAGAATGCAAATCATCATTGATGTCAATCATATTTATTGTTTATTGTAATTTCAACTACTCTCATTTGAATAACATGGTCGATTTAATGAATATATTATACTTAGACATTTATATTTTATATTTAGATACTTAAACAAATATATATCGTTAAGGTACACAAAAAAACTTATGGAAAGAATGAAATAAGTATATCCTTTAAAATTATGATATAATAAATTGACATATCAACTCAATATTAATGACATTGTTACCAAATCCTCAAGATCATCATGAACAAGCCAACATCAATAGCATTAATGATATTTACAAAATTTGAGTTAATACATGTGAGGAGTCAAAATCAAAGTATTACACAAGGATATGTGAAGATACAAATTTCCTTTCAATTGACTCAACTAAGCTTTTAGCAAACAAGAGCCATTTGTGTCGCCAAATCACTATAGTGAAATGTTCACTCACCTAAATGTTTTAGATGGTATAGAATGTGTTCCCATCTATGTGGACTAATGTTATATTATATATTGAATATCATGATTAATAATAATGAGTTTGGAGAATGAAACTTTTGGCTTTACAATTGAGAGAAAATTGTGTTCTCTTAATTACATATTTGTTTTACTTCTTAATAGAGATTTGATATTTGTCATTCTAAAGTGAGTTATTGTCAAAATACAAATAAAAATATTGAATGATATATTGATAAGTCATATTGATGTTTATATTTACATTTTCTTGTGATGTTCATATTTATATATTATTATAACAATATTACATGGTAATACTTGAATTTTTGTTATGATGTTTGGTTACAATTATAAAATTATTCATTTATGTTTATCATTTGAAAAATTAAGTTATATACAACATTATATGATGAAAACTTAATTTCCTTATTAAAAATCATTATATATTATTTTGTAATGTTCAACATAAAGTTACAACAAATTAATATTAATTTTATGTGTGTGTGTGTGTATTACAACAAATTTTACTACATTATTCAGAAAATAATTAGAATGAATTATAATATCCATACAAATTATATGAAAACAAATAGAAAACTAAATAAAAATATATATTATTACATAAACATAATACTATGATTGCAAACTATACAACGATTATAAACATGACACTATGACATATTATACAACAATATTCACAAATCATAGAGTTACCACAACTTCATCCATTATCAATACAAAATTCATAAAAATATTTAGTTCAATGATAATTTTAAATCAATTATATTATGTAAAGAAAAACTTATATTAAACTACTTGAAACATTTTTCCATATTTTCAATTAGCATTACTCCAACCCATATTTCCACATTTATGATGACCTAACAACCAACCATACTTTCAAATTCATTTTCTAACCAATATATTAAAATATATATGAAACCATACTTCAAATTGTCTACAAAATTTAGGTTGGAATTTTTTAATATGAAAAATGGTCGAAACGATTCCAAAATTTTGACCAAAATTAAAAACCCAATAACTTTATTTAGAGAGGTCTAAAATATTGTCTTGTGTTGTAGTGATAGTTGATATGCTATGTTTATGAGTGTTAACTATATGTTGGTTATTCTCAAATCAATAATTATTTAATATCAAATTTTGTCATAAGGATGCTAAAATTTGGAAAACTTTGAAAACTTTCTAATGATTTCAAAACTTTTTAAGTCATACAACAACTTCCTTTGTAACATATTTTACAATGCAAATTGTGAGGTTTTGTCAACTAAAATAGTTAGTGATTTAAAGATGCACATTTTGAATAGTACAAAGTTCTTTTACATAAGCAAGTGATCATCATCGTTTTCAACACCTAACAAACATATATAAACATAAACATCATAAACATACCATCATAAACTTAAGCATAACCATAAACATAATTGTACCATCATCATCATTTTCACAACATAAACATAAACATACTATCATTATCATTGTCACCATCTAACAATCACTATTTTAAACACATGATCAATCAATCACATGCCATTAATAAATATCCTAATTTATAATTTTAAATATATATCATCATACCCGTTAACAAACACAAACATAAACATCAGCATACCATCATAACCATAACCATAACCATAAACATCATCATGCCATAATAACCATAACCATAAAAATAAGCGTACCATCATTATTATTTTCACCACATAAACATAAACATACCATCATCATGACCATTTTCACCGTCTAACATAAAGCATAAAAACACATTGATATAACATCATAAACATATAAATAAACATAAACATGAGTGTAACAGCATAAAACTTACAGTGCCATCATCTAACGTAACACAAGCCACATTATATTATAGCATGCATAACCATCACACAAATATAACAAAGATCATCTAACCTAAGCTAACATACACATCACCATCAAGTACATATAAATAAACATAAACATGAAAATGTAGTATATATATAGATATCAACATATATAACATCAAACGAATGATACAATATGTCAAATATATATCTCCAGTCCAATAATTTCTATGACATATCTAATCCACCTCCGCCTGTAGAGGCAAAATCAGTATCTCTCCAACAAGAGCCAGAGGCGGTATTATCACTTCTACTAGCAGAGCTAGAGGCATTGAAACCTCCACCAATAGAGCCAAATTCATCAATACCTATACCATGAAAAAAAAGAGTTCAAAGAGGAGGAGGGATAGGTCCATCAAGTTGGAAAGTATGACCCTCTCTAAGCGTCTCTAAAATATATTCGATTGGAGTAGGAACTAGTGGATGGTCAGGTTGATTAGTAGGATCTGAGGGTCGTTCAAGCAATATTAGAGGAGATGATGAAGTAGGATCGACATGTCGATCTAGTATGAGTAAGGGAGATGATGAAGGAGCCTATGGGGGAGGATGTGGAGGAGGACATGAATGAGATGTCGACGAAGCGGATGGAGGAGGAGGTGGAGTAGGAGGTTGATGGTCATCCCTCCTAGCAGCTAAATGAATGCATGGTATGATAATATGTTGCATCAACATCCTCATCTCACAAGGAAGAATCCTCCATATCTCTACAAGGTGAAGCTATCAAACAATGCCATGCACCCGTATAGGCTAAACCCTCTCATTTGCCAACAATATTTACAACTTGTCTGCCACATCCTGGTGATACCTATCCTAGGGCCTGCATGGACGGTGGCCAAGATGTCTACCAAAAAACCATGGCCCAAACTAATAAGGACCCTCCATATCCTCATCCTCCTAAGCAGGAGGCGGCGGCTTGACCTCGACGTCGAATGTGCCAATGTATGTAAAATACATAGTACACAATAATAATTAAACAATTCCGTTAAACAATTTAATATTTATAAGATATTTCATTTGCATTAAGTATAAAGAGAATAAAATGCAACTAGAGTAATTTAAATATAACAGTAATATTACTTCTGTCATCTGGTGGCTCCTCCAAAGTAAAGAAGATATTGAGGCACCCTCTCTACTCAGAGCCTGCATATGGATATGGCACAATATATAATGGATGGTTCTCCTCATTTCCTAGCATCTTGATCATATTTGACCCGATCCTATCCGAGAAGTCAGGATTCCCCCTCTTGGGCATCATCTTCCCCCACATCTAAATATGAACCTCTATCATCAACCTATAACTGAGGTGTTGAAATGATTTCTCAGTGGCCATAAACCTCTCAAAAAATAAATATTTGAAATGAAATGGAAGTTGGAACTCCCATTAATCAATGCATGACATATATCCAAAGCATAAACAAAATTCTACATAAAAATGGCAGACCACCTAATGCATCTAGGTCTCTACACTAAAAAGTCAACATAATACAATAGAGAGAAACTAATTCACTTCCCATCACGAGTGGAGTGCACCAACGTCATAATAAAAATTCAGAGACACCTAACCTCCTCTCGACCAAAAGCAGAGATCCTAATTTTCTTACCACTCAACTAAAAAATCAGAGGGATGTATGACCTCGTCACTGATATATCTCAGAGAGTAAGCTAGTTAACTCTCTGATGCAGCACCAATTGGGATATCAAGGAACTGGGGAAAATTCTCCCCTTTTTTTGATATCCCAGTGATGAAATAGATGTCCTCCTTAGTGGCATGGAAACACTTATTGGGACCAACATGAAATGTGGTAGATGAGTTGCAGTGCCATTATGTTTAGTGGGTGCACCGCTGATGTATTGTAAAAAGGTTTTAAGTATAAATGGTACACTCATTCGAACTCATTGCACCAGGCAACGCGGTGCATATATTGTATCGTACCGCACTGTGAAGATATTTTTACAATTAAAAAACTTCTATTGTCAATCCGATACATTTGATTAAAAATGTACATGGTGCGTTTAAAATTTTTGTTTTTCAATGCACCATGACCAATGTGCTATATTTTACCAGAGCATCATATTTTATGTTATTTTAAAGGTTAATAAGGAATGTGTCCATGGTGCACTTACTACATGTCATAGCACCGAATACCAGTGCGATGTGAAATACGAGCATTGTGGAATTATGATTGCTTAGGGTTTATAAATGCTTAATTTCCTAAAGTGGTGCATTACAATCACGTTAATGCACTGGGATTAGTGTCCAGTCATGAACGAAAAGCATCAACTATTTCATTTTAATCTATTTTATTTAATATACATCAATACGATCTATATACTTATAAGCACTAGAATGTCGGTGCGATACGTTGACAGTAATGCATCACGTTTTAGTTTATTATTGTTAAAATAAAATGAATTTTTCTTTAGTGGGATATAAAACTGTCGCACACCTCTTAGGCGGCGCGTTAAATCCATTCAGATCGCCCTGCCAGTGGTGCTCCCTATAAAATTTTATAGGGTGCATCGACATCTGGTTTGAGCCAAACAACTTGAATGCACCGCGTGATTTTTTTTTTGGGGGGGGGAAATAATAAATAATTGCTCAATTACAAAATTTAATACGCTAAAAATTTAAATTATGAAATAACAATTAATTTTCCTGTTGAAACGCACATCGAGGAGGGCTATGTATGGAGAATTTGAAAATTTCTCTAGCGTTTGGAAAAATTCAAAGTCGTCGAGTCAGCAACCAACGGGAATGATTAATGTGTTTGTATCTAATGAGGAATGAGCACAGGTGGTAGGACGTCTAGTGGGTGATCTATGACATCGGTGCAAATGGTTCATACACACCGGAGAGAGGTAAAAATGAGTTTCTCGACACGGTAATTTATTTTATTAAACCTTGTTTTGATGTGCCTGATAATATCACACCCACTGATGCGTTTAGAACATGACTACATCATTGCTAGTTTTTTCAATAAAATTTAACATTTTTTAAAATATTTTTTTATTTTTAATAAAATATATATAGGTGCTTTCAGTTAAATGGAAAGCATAGGGGGTGTTGCACCAGAGCGTTCGCATCTACATAATGCACTGGTAAGTTCAGTACTAGACATTGCACTGTGTATAGGCTTCTAAACAAAATCTTATGAATATTTTAATAAAATATATTTTTTTTAATTTTTTGATAAAATATATTATGAGGCGTTTAGGTTTATGGAATCACATTGGGGCATTTAGGTTTACTAAATGCATCGGTTTCAATTTTTTTTCGCTTGATGATTTTTTTGGACACGGTGCAACATGGTATATGGCTTTGTTGTAAACGCATCAGTGCATTTGGATTAAAATAAAGACACCAATAAAAAACCTCTGCTAAAACCTCTAGTCACTTTCCTCCATTAGTGACCTCCGCTCTAGACAAAATTTTGGACTCCTTTGAGTGGAGCATCCGCTATAACCTACGCTACAGACCCTTTTCCTTATAGTGTAGAAAGCAAGCCTCCTGAAAATAACAAAGTTTTCAAGTCAAAAGTTAGATATAGTTAAACAACAATTATTGAAAGAAAAAATACAATGGACACCAAAGAATCAAATTATGCATAGAAGCAATCAACATAGAAGAAAACTATATGGTTTAAACAAATACCTAGAAGCTATCAAATGCATTTTGTATTGTTTTTCTACTTGGCTTGATGAATTAGAAAAATGCCTTGTTCTATGATCAAGGTTTTCACAATATCATATTTTTATATCAAAAGTATTGAAAGTTTTGAGCATAATACAAAAAGTTTAAGCATGCAAAGTAACTATCCAATACATAATCTTGGTCATTTGAATCCAATTTACGCCCTGTCCATTTTGTGGATTTTTCCAGCATTATAAAAATATGAAGATGTGTTTCGAGAGGAAGTTGATAAAATACCTCCAAAATGATACATTGATTTCTCTATTGATTCTTAGAGTTTCTCCATTATCCAAGAATCTATGCAAAATGAGTACACTAGAGTCGAAATAACTAAAAATGAACTTAGAAGATATGCTTCTAATTTCTAAAAGGGGATATATAGACCAAATGTCTTCTTTTAGGAGCACATGTATTATTTGTAAATAACAAATATGGAACATTAAGGTTATGCACTGACTATAGGAAGTTGAGTAAAGTCACTAAATAAATAATTTTTCTCTAGCTAGAATAGATGATTTATTTGATTAGTGAAGGAAAACAAAGATATTTTTGAATATTGACTTGAGGTTAAGCTATCCATTTTTTAAACAACTTTCAGAACCAACTATGTACATTATGAGTTTGCAATGGTGTCATTTGGCTTGACAAATGCCACCTACTTTTATGTGTCTTAGGAACGTTACTTTCCATCAATGCTTGGACAAGTTTGTAATTGTTTTTCTTGATGGAATTATAGTTTATTCAAAGTTAGAAAAATATCACGAATAATACTTGTGATTATTTTTCCAAGTTTAGAGAACACCAACTCTATTCCAAATTGAGTAAGTATTCTTTTCAATAGAGAAAAAGTAACTATTTGAGATATATATATTTGTATAAATGAAAAACAATAGACTTGGGTAAAATTGACGCTATAATGGGATGGCACACACCTTAGAATGTTTCCAATATGAGTTCATTCATGACTCTTGCTGGTTATTACAAAATATTCATAGACGGGTTTTATTGGTTTTGTTTTTCGTATCTTTCCAAAATAAGAGAGGTATTATGAATGGATACAACAATGTGAAGATAGATTCCATCAATTAAAGAATTTAAATACCATTACACCAATTCTTAAGATTACAGATCCAAATGGAGACTGTTGTGTGTATAGATGCTTGTAAATAATGAATTGGTGGAATTCTTAACCATGTTATGAATATTATAATATTAAGGAACATGAGAAAAACATTGGGGCCACACATGATTTAGAACTTGCTAAAATAGTGCATGTATTAAAAATGTGGAGGCATTATTTGATGGGAAATAAATTCGAGATATGAAAAGAGGATAACAATCTCAAATATTTGTTTGAGAAACAAAGTTTGAACTCTATGCAAGTAGGATGGTTGTAATTTCTTTGAGAATTTGATTTTGACATCAAACACATAAAAGAAAAAGAGAACAAATTTATTAATGCGCTCAACAAAAGATTACATGTAATACATGCAATGACAATTAACATGTGTAGACAGGATTTGAAGAACACAATTCTTGAATCTCTTATGACATATGAACACCACACTACTACAAAAATAGGTCGTAGCATCACAATTTGCATCTTTTTCTTTAGTTTTTTTCTTAACCTTAATGTATGGCACAACATATAATGCATTTGGGGGCATACTTTTTTGTTTTTTAATTTATATTAAATTGGCATTAATTTTTGCATCTGTTTATATCAAATTGGCATTATTTTGTGTTTATGTCATATGTATGTCATCTATGGCATTGTGTTAAATTTTGGGTCTCTATTGCATCATCTTGACCAATGTTGCATCATTTTTTTGCAACAAATTTGCATCTTTTTTGCAACAAATTTGCATCTTTTTTGCATTGCTTTTCTAAGCCTTCTGTCATTTTGGTGTTGAACTCATCGA